>AWUE01024268.1:0-19711 GCA_001974825.2 Corchorus olitorius
CTTTGAAGAAGTTTTTGCCGTTTCTCATCCACCCTGGTATGCTGATATAGTCAATTTCTTAGTTGCTCGTCGTTTACCTTCTGATCTTAGCAAAGGAAAGAAATTGAAGCTCATTAGTGATGCCAAGTATTACCTTTGGGATGATCCGTATTTATGGAGACACGGTTCTGATCAAGTCATGAGAAGATGCATTCCGGATAACGAGATTCAATCAGTTCTGAAGTTCTGCCATAACGATGAATGTAGAGGCCACTTTGGACACCAGAAGACTGCAAGAAAGGTCTTAGATTGCGGGTTTTATTGGCCTTCAATTTTTAAAGACTCTTATGAGTATTGCAAGACCTGTCCACGCTGTCAAAGAACGGGAAGCATATCGAAAAGGAATCAAATGACTCAAAACCCTATATTCGTTGCTGAAGTCTTCGATGTATGGGGAATTGATTTCATGGGACCTTTTCCTCCATCAGATAAGAAGTATTATATACTCTTAGCTGTTGATTATGTTTCTAAATGGGTTGAAGCCATAGCTACCGAGAAGAATGATGCGAAGACAGTAGTCAAATTTATGAAGAATAATATTCTTCATAGATTTGGCATTCCAAGAGCCCTCATCAGTGATCGCGGTACTCACTTCTGCAACAAGATTGTCCAAGCACTAGTTGAAAAATATGGAGTTTGACATCGAGTATCCACTTCATATCATCCTCAAACCAGTGGTCAAGCTGAAGTATCAAATCTCCAAGTGAAGCTGATTTTGGAGAAGACAGTCAATGTTCAAAGAAGAGATTGGAGCATGAGACTAGGAGATGCTTTATGGGCCTATCGTACAGCTTATAAGACACCTCTTGGTATGTCCCCATACCGAATTGTGTTTGGTAAGCCATGCCATCTACCTGTGGAATTAGAGCATAAAGCATCGTGGGCAATAAAGCAATGCAATCTCAACTTGACAAAGCTGGAATTCGAAGGATGCTGCAATTACAAGAGCTTCAAGAAATAAGGAACGAAGCATACGAGAATTCAAGGATCTACAAGGAGACGACCAAAGCCATCCATGACAAAGGAATTCTGCTAAGATCGTTTCATGAAGGACAAAAGGTTTTAGTTCTTAATAATCGATTGAAGGAAAATCCTGGGAAGCTCCGATCGAGATGGTATGGACCATTTGAAGTAATTCAAGTGTATCCTAATGGATCAGTGATCATCGAAAATCCAAGTAACCAGAAGCAGTAGAAGGTCAACGGACAAAGGCTCAAACCGTATTTTGAAGCATTGCCAACAATGATGATTGAAGAAATTAAATTGGAAGATCCCATATATCTTCCAATTTGAGCTACAAAGAATAAGAAAAGGAGTCGAGCTAATGACTTTAAACAAGCGCTTGTTGGGAGGCAACCCAATTTTAATTTCGTCGACAAGAAGGCAATCAAGAATTTCGGTAAGGTCTTCCCTAATTTTTGAAGATGTCGGTGATGCTTACTTCAATGGATTTTGAAGTTCAATTCAAGAATTTTAGGAGATAATTTTATCAAATTGGAGCCTCCCAATTTGGTGAAAAATTTCAAGGAAGCTTTCTTCGTCAAGATTGTCACGAGCTTTTGAGCATGATAACATCACTACCCAAGAAAGAGATTGCTACTAAGCCCGGTTTCAAAGCAAGGATGATTTATCAATTTCTTTTGAATACGGTTAACAAGTCCCATGATGCTGTTATGAGATCCAAGGAGAGAGCAATCCAAGAGTTCAAGAATCGATTTCATCCTTATGGAAATTCGGTTTTCTTATCCTCATGGACCAATGAATTTTAATGGAAGGATAAGACCTCAAGTTGAACAATGGAGCAAGCCAAACCCTATGCCAAGGTTTGGAGGGTATCGAGTCAAACCTTATAGGCCTCCATATCGCCCTATAAGTTGTGTTCCTTTCCCTCAAAGGTTCCATGATCCCAATTTTGCTTCATCTTCTAATCAACCAAGGGTTCAACAAGTTGCTTCTATTTCTACCCTTGAAGAGAAAGCAGATCGATTATTACCCCCTATTGCACCAAAGGTTTCTTTACAAGAAGTTCAAGAGAAAATTGCTTCTGTGGTAATAGGTATTTCAAGTGATGCTTCTAGTGATGAGAATAAGGAAGAGGAAGAGGAGGTTAATCAAGAAAAGGAGGAGTTTCACCCTTTCCTTGTTCGGTGCAATCAAATTAGTGATCAAATTACTAGCTTAAGAGATGATTTTAATAATATAATTGGGAATTTGGATGACCTCTTCAATTTATTAGAGAAGGCTATTCATAAACCAATTTAGGTTTAGTTTTAAGTTTCTTGTTTTTTAAGATTTATGCATCTTAGGATTAGTTATTTATGCTTTAATTTTCAATTTCCTTTTTCTTGTGTCTTTAATTTTCAAGTTTCATTAATAAACTATCTAGTTTTATTTTCCTATCACTTTAATTTTCTATTGTCTTTTATGATTGAGTAATTATCTTCATCAAGGCCGCCCAGGTATGTTTTCTTGAACCCTAACTTTTTATGTTTGGTAAGATGATATTGCATGAATTGTTTACTTGATTACTTTCACATTGAGGACAATGTGAATTTTAAGTGTGGGGGTGGGGGGTGAATACTTGATAGGGTTTTTACTTGAATAATTGAGTCATATGATAGTCCTTGTTTGCATGAGAACCTATGATAGAATTTGATTGTTTTTAGATTAATCTTATTTACCCCAATTTTTGACATAATTTTCGAAAAAAATTGATTTTTGAAGATAAAATTTCGAATTTTCATGCATATTTTGATTAATGAATGCTTAGAATTTTAATAATGTTTGATTTATTGATTGAGTTATAGCATGTTGTTTGATTTCTTAGAATTAGGTATAATTGAAGTCTGTGATATGATCTTATTCATTAATTGCTTATATGATTATCTATTTCTAGAACTTATGTTCAATCTTGATTGAAATTATGATTGAGAAACTATGCAATGAATATATGTCAAGAATAAGTGTGGGGGACTATCTCTATAAAGGGTAATTAAAAAATTGTTTTCATAAAAAGAAGTGTTTTTCATGATAGAGGAGAAGAGGTATTTCTGTAAAAAAAAAATATATATCAATCCATTGTTGTCACTCTTTTCTTTAACAAAAGGAGTTAGTAACCCTTGGAAAGAGGATAAGAGGCATGGAATTGCAGAAATATTGTCCCTCTGAAAAAATAAAAGGAGTCCTTCTAGAGTGCTAGTAGCCTCAAAAATGGGAGTTAGTAACCCCAAATCATGAACACTTCGAGGTTAGTAACCTCAATTTTCTAAAAACAATTACCCTTGAAAATCTATTATAACCCACAATGACCCTTGATTTATATTTATGACATTGCAATCTTTTGAGTAATGGAGAAAGAGAGGAAAACATGAGCTTATAGAAAGAAGTAGTTATAGAAAGTGAAGAATGGTAAGTGATTAAAGCTACTTTAATTATGGCTACTTAAGAATGATGATGCTTGTTGTTTCTTGATCTTTGGATTAAGTATTATTATTATTTTTTGTTATTTTGATTTCATGATTGAATTGATTCTTTGATGTAAGTATGAATTCAAATTGATTTCTTGAGAAATTGGTTTTTGATTAATTTACACATTGATTTGTTAAGGGACTAGCAAAGTTCAAGTGTGGGGGAAAATATGATCGAGCCAAAAACAACCCTATTTTATGGCTATTTTATTATGTTTTTGGATCTATTTATGCTTAAATATATGTTATTTTGTTAATATTTGTGATTTGAGTCTTTATGAGATGTGAAATTGATAATTTGATAATTTTCACTACTTTTGGAGCTTTTTTGATGACTTTATACACAGATATGAGCAAAGTAATTTTAAGTATAGATTTGGAGATTTGAAGTTCGTGTTTGAAGACTTATTGAAGACAATTTGAAGTTCGTGTTTGGATAGATTGAAGCTAGCAGTTTCTTGATAAATTAAGTAGCATTAGCTAAATTAATATCTTGAAGGATCTTCGGATTTAATTGTGAGGTAGCAATTGGAAGCGAAGGATCTTCCTTCCAAGGGATTTAAGAATCTTTGACCAATTTTTAATTACCCATTGTGCTTGTAAATTACTAGATCTTAATGTTTTATTCTTGAGTAATTATCACACTGGATCAAGAGGTAATTATTTAAAGAATAAAAGGGATAATTCACACTGGATCAAGAGTTTTATCTAAGAAAGGTAATTTAGGATTAAATTCCAAGCAAGCTATCCATTGTTTTCATAATCTTTAGGTATCAATGATCCATGTTATTGTTGTCAAGAGGGATATTAATTCTATGTTGGAGGTTTCTCTTAATTATTTTCTCAATTTATTTTCTGCTTTCTGATTAATTGTTTTCTCTAATTTTCTTGATTGCTTTCTTAGATAATTTTAATTATTAGTTCGATTTGATTTAATTTTACTCTCAAAATCTTCTTTATTTTATTTGTTTATTTTAAGAAAAAGAATAATAATCTTTCTCTCTGTGGGATCGACCCCTACTTGCCCTAACTATCTTTAGTTAGTAATTGTTGGGATTTTTATTTTTATGATTTGCTGACGACCGATCAAAGAGCAAGAATTGTTCTCCCCCTTGAAACCAACAACCATTAAGAATATATATCATTAATTCGTTGCACAGTCTGAAGATAAACCATGATCCTATTATATCATTTACACAGACAAAAAGCTTGCAAGACATAGTAACAGTATTCGTAATGATACCATTCAAATTTGACATACCCCAGATTAACGAAGGCATACCCCAGATTTTTCCCAAAGCTGAACAAAATTTGACAGAATAAATGCTTATTAAGGCACAACAAAATTAAAGAACAAAAGAGATTGGGCAAAGAACAAAGAGAAAAAGATTAAGCGAAATCCATGGGCATGTATAAAAAATCATATGCTGCAAGTCCACCCTCCTGGTCATTTGTCAAAAACAGAGATATACATTATTAATGGTATTCAAGAAATTCCCAAAAATTGAAAGCTTTTGAACTAACCTTTTCTTTATTAATAACCAATGACTCAAAATTGCAAGCTTTTGAACTAACCTTTTCTTTATTTGCCTCAGGATTGTTATCAGGGCTATCAATGTGCTCCAGTAAGAAATTACACATTCATTCAATCAACTCTCTTATCTAGTAAATTTGAAGTTTAACATAAAATTAAATAAATAGAGTATATATTTTATTGCTAACATGTAAAGAAAAAGTTAAAAAAGCAGCAAAAAATTGAAATGTAGCCATCCTAGCCCTTAAATTTGATATTATGCCTCATGTTAATAGATTGAAATATTGCAAAATGGCTTGGGAACAAGTTTCATAGTTAAATAATGAAGTTTGGTAGTTCAAGAAAGCGGTGACTCACCAGTGTGTCATATCTATCAGGTAGTTCTTCAATGAAAGAATGTGCATTAACCGCTTTGGCGGCTAGTATGACGTTCCATATCTGCATCTTCTTTCCCAAGCAAGATATTGCAAGCTATTGTGGTGTCAAAGAGAGCTGGTTCTTGACTAACCAATCCTATTTGTTCTCTCAACCATTTTAACTGTAAATTCTTAAGATCATGTCCATCCAATAGTATTCTACCTGGTGAACTTTGGTGCATCAGCCACAAACTTAATTAAAAGCTTCAAAAATCAAGAAGGAGAAGTAAAATGTTCAGCAACTCACCGGAAGTGGGTTCATAGAAACGTTGAACCAAGGAAATGATGGTGCTCTTTCCTGAACCGCTAGGACCTACAAATGCAAATGTCTTCCCAGCAACTATTGAGAAGCTCAAATTCTCAAACACCATATTGGGCCATGATGGATAAGCAAAACAGACCTCACAAAATTCAATGTCTCCAGCCACTTCTGGCAACACAGCTTCACCATCTGCCTGTCTTGAAGGCTTCTTTGAGTCTGTTTCAATCATACTTGTTTCGATCATGCTGAAGATATTCGCAGCAGCTGCCCCGCCCTTGGCAATAGCAGCAAGGTTTGGTGCTGCTTGACCTAAAGCACTGCAAAACGAAAAAGCCTGTTTTTATCATAAAATAAGATTAATTGAGAGGTAAAACCCCATAACTATTTGTTACCAAACATTCAGACCATATACTTACAATCCACTAAAGAAATTACACATTCATTCAATCAACTCTCTTATCTAGTAAATTTGAAGTGTAACATAAAATTAAATAAATAGAGTATATATTTTATTGCTTGGAACAATTGGGGCTTACATAGTTCAAGGCAGTGGAGAAGGATCGATAATCCTGCAAAAGAGGGGGAAAGGGGAATGAGATCGAGACACTCTGCAAGTTTGTTCAATAAATAAAATTGAGTCCAGTATACCATTTTCTAGTTTCACTCTAACCTAAATAAAACAATTACATATAGAAATTCAATAACATGAAAAACTCTAGGGTTTCGAAAATCATAATTAGGGATTCGGGAAATGGAGGAGAAAAACTGATTGAAGGGGAAAAAGAAGACTTACCAAAATTTAAGACTTACCAATATCGACGAGGTGAGGAAGATCGGAGACCAATCATAAAATGGAGATTTTACTAAAGCGTATTTTGCGAGAGGGGAAAGAGCAAGGGATGGAAGAAAAAAAGGAAAGAAAGGGAAGAAAAAAGGAAACATTTCTTAATCTTTAGGAGAATCGAAGAGAAGCGAAGAGAAGGTAAGGAGAAAGGAGAAAGTAGAAAGAAAAAAAGAAAACTTAGAAAGTTTCAGTTTTTTCAAATGAGAGAAGAAAAAGACTTATAGCAAATTTTAGGTTACTTTTGGCTTGGGATGTCAAATCGGCGTCGTTTTAACTTAGCGGCGCTTATACAAACAAACGCCACTAAATAGTGGCGCTTTAAATAAAAAACGCCGCTAATTGTTTTACTTTATTTTTAACTATTTCTTGAAATGTTTTTGGAGGAAAATTTTCCCACCAATTTTTTTTTTTATTTAGGGGCGTTTTTATACGAAACGCCACTATTTAGCGGCGTTTACAATGGAAAACGCCACTACTTAACGGCGTTTACCAAACAGACGTCGTCAAATATATTATAGGCGAGGGAATTTTTCCCTGAAAAAAAAATTCTCTCACTCCATATATTACAATTGCGGCGCTTCCTTTCCTAGACGCCACTAATTAGCGACATCTGATGTGAAAACGCCGGTATATATTATAGGTGTAGAGTTGGAAACTTTCTTTGTTTTAGGGGAGGGAATTTTTCCCTCCAAAAAAAAGGAAAAAAAATCTCTCCCTCAATATATTAAAATGGCGGCGTTTCCTTTTCTAGACGCCACTAATTAGCGGCGTCTGATGTCGAAACGCCGCTATATAATATAGGCGTAGAGTTGGAAACTTTCTTTGTTTTTAGGGGGAGGGAATTTTTCACTCCAAAAAAAAGGAAAAAAAATCTCTCCCTCCATATATTAATATGGCGGCGTCTTTGTATCAAAATGCCACTAAATGGCGGCGTCTTCATGTCAGACGCCGCTATATTCAATTTCTGAAAATCCTATAGCGGCGTTTTGTTAGACGCCGCTAAATAAACGCTCCTATATCAGCGTTTTCCTGTAGTGATACCTGGGTACTTTTGCGATTTCAGCAAGTAAAGGAATGTTTACTTCTAATTTTTGAAGTGAATTGAGTTGATTTGAAAACCTTTGAGGAAATGGTGGTAGACCGTAAATGGTTTCCATTTCTTTCATCCCTTCGAATCTTGATCGAGGTCGAGAAGCTTTTGATGATGAAGTAGGTTGTTCCTCCTTGCTTTCGGCTGAAATCTCCTCATCTCTTGGCAATTGCTCAATAGATGCAGCAACTGATGATGGTACATCCAGGAAAACAGGTTCTGGAGGTGATGATATCGTAGGTAGAGATGGGACAATAGGTGACTCCATCTCTTGTACAAGCCATTGTTGAGTTCCTTCAATTGCATTGACTTTATATCCTTGTGTGTTGATAAATTCTTTTATATTCCCATTTCTATGCCTTTGTGGTGCATACGAAGGAATTGGGATAGAAGCTTGTGAATGGATGCTCATGAATTCGGCAAACATCTTTGCTAGAGTTCCACATTGAGTAGTCAATGAGGATATGGCATTGTCAGTGTGATTTACAAATTCCTTCATGTCAAAGTCTGATTCTGACCTTCTTGGTGATGAATCTTCCTTTGTAGAGAATTGTTAAATGTTTTCAGCCATGTTGTTGAGCAGCTTTCTAGCTTCTTCGGGGGTTTTGAGTGTTAGACTTCCTCCACTGGAAGCATCAATATAGGTGCGATCTTCATGGAGTAATCCTTCATAGAAGTGTTGAATTAATAATCCTTCAACTATTCCATGATATGGAGAACTCTCACAAAGTTTGTTGAATCTGTCCCAATACTGATACCATCTCTCGCTAGGTAGTTGACGACTAGCTGTGAACTCCTTAGCTCGGTGACCTTTGATTGTGGAAAGTATCTCCCCAAAAACGCATGTTGTAGCTCACTCCAAGATTTGATGGACTTTGGGGCTAAGCTCCAAAATAATTCTTTTGCTCTTCCTTCCAATGTTGATGGAAACGTTCGCAGCTTCAGTTGTTCTTCAGGCATCCCAGTTATCACGGCGCATCTGGTGTTGAAATTCTGCAGGTGCACATTCGGATTTTCATGGGGTTCTCCATGAAAAATTTGTAACTAACAGATCACTCCTGCCTTCAATTGGTAAGACATATCCATATCAGGATAATCATTGAAAGAGGTCGAATTTCACGAGTGAAGTTCAATTCTCTAAAAGAACGTGATTGCTCAATTGAATAAGACCTACAAAACGAAGATGATCAAGTGCAAATCAAAAAATAAAAAGAAAAAGTATAATAAACACAATCTCCCTGGCAATGGTGCCAAAATTTATGATCGGTCGTCAGCAAATCATAAAAATAATCCCAACAATTACTAACTAAAAATAGCTAGGGCAAGTAGGGGTCGAATCCACAGAGAGATAGGTTATTTTTCTTTTTCTTAAACAAACGAACAAAATAAAGAGAATTTTGAAAGTGAAGTTAAATTAAATCAAACAAACAATTAAAATTTACTTAGAAAGCAATCAAGAAAATTAAAGAAAACAATTAATCAGAAAACAGTGAATAAATTGAGAAAATAATTAAGAAAACCCTCCAACATAGAATTAATATCCCTCTTGACAAGAATAACATGGATCATTGATATCTAAAAATTATGAAAACATTAGACAACTTGTTTGGAATTAAATCCTAAATTACCAGATTATATAAGATTTCCCTTTTGATTCTTAAATCTTTTGGAAGGAGGTGTTAATTCTCATCCAATTGCTACAAACAATTAAATCTGAGGTGTTAATTCTAGACTTAATTTATATAATGTTAACTTAATTTATCATGATAGTGTCGACTCCAATCCATCAAAACAAGCAACAGAGGATTAAAACAGAGAATTAAGAAATACCCAAAACAATTTTCATATAAAAGCACAGAATCTCACCATGATATAAGTGAAGAGTTCAATTAAATTCTACATTGGAGAAAAGAAAAGGATTACTCACTCATGAATTGAGTGAGCATCCAAAGAATAAGAATAAGAAAATTTATCTATGGATGAAAGAGGGAGAGGGGCCGGCGGCTTTAGGATTCTCCAAGTCTTCAACAATTCTACAATATTTTCTAATGAGGAATACATAAGAACTGATCGGTCGTCAGCAATCATAAAAATAAAATCCCAACAAACTCCTAACTAAATAGATAGGGTAAGTAGGGGTCGATCCCACAAAGAAGGGTGCTAGATTTTATCCGAAAATTCAGTCCTTAAAATCTCTCAAAACAGAACACAGAAAGCTGAGGGTTAAGAATAATAACTAAGAAGAAAACAATTATACTAGAGAACAAAGCAGAGTAAATTAAATCTAAGTCTATGGCAGATAAGAAAGAAAACAATAATTAAGGATATACTTCTTCACCAATGGTAGAAAACAATCAAATTAATTATGGGTCCTTGATTTAAAAGATAAATTCAATATTAAATTCATGATGATAACTGGTCTAGGGAAAACCCTAACATGCTATTTAGAAGATTAGCCGTCAAGCCTTAAATTACCCCTTTCTCCTCCTAACTAATCGATTAGCCGTCAAGCCTTAAAGATTTGCTAGGATTGAAAGCATTAAGATCAACTTTTATTAGTTCTTTCACACATGCTTAATAAATAAAACCATACAACAACCAGATAAATCTGATCACTGGCATGCAAACCCAATTAACCCGCCGTCAAGCGCGGCTAACTTGCTACACACAATCAAACATGAACGTCAATCCGCTATTTGATCTAGCCAACAATCTCTCAAATTACCTCTTTAGCGGCCGCAATAAATCAATAAAAATCAAGATTGTAGAATTAAAACAGAGTTTAACATGCTATCTATCAAGAATAAAATACCAAATTATAAGAACAGAAATCTCACCATATTTAATTGATTGAATTCACCAAAGGATCATAAGTATTAAGAATTTAGTTACTCATGGATTTGGGAAAATCCATGAGCGGCATAAGAGTACTTACAGGACCTTGGAGGGGCGAAATCTCCTTGACAAAAACCTAGGTATGTCGCACCACCCTATGGCTATAGGGGGTGGCGGCACCCTTTGCCTAAACACTAGAAGAAAAACTAGAAAATAAATCTAAAGAGAATTATGTGAATTGGTGTGTGATTTGTGTTACAGGAGGTGGCTATTTATAGTGGAAATAACCCTAGAAATTCCAATCCTAACTTGGAAAGGAGTCTAGGACGGTTTAGGGCTAACTTGGAGTCCAAGTTAGATTAAAAGTCATCCTAGAGTAGAATCCAAGTTAAAATAGGATCCTGAAAAAATCCTGAATTCGTGCAGTGACTTCGACGGCATTTTTGGGCTTGAAAACGGCAGAACTGGGTCTTGGACTTCAAAGAAAAGTTGTAGATCTCGGATTTAGCTTTCCAACGAGTACTCATGGGCTTCAATCGGAGGTCTGAGCAGAAAGTTATAATTTTTCTATCAAAACTGCGCCTGAATCTTAATCCTGTTAGGACTAGAATCGGGAATCTACGAGATTTGGATATTTCCTTGGATTTAGGAGTCATTAATTGGGATTTTAATTCCAATTAATATCTTATATGAGCTGAGTATTTTCCCATATAAATTATCCATAAATAGCAAAGCATAAGGGTTTATCCATGGCTTGTCCTCAATTAAAGCTCCAATTCTTAAATTCTTCCTCTTGAAATAAATCTTCAAAGTCTTCAAATCTCCAAATAAGTCTTCAATGAGTCTTCAAACACGAACTTCGAATCTCCAAATCTATGCTCAAAATTGCTTTGCTAAAATCTGTGTAAAAAGTCATCAAAATAGCTCCAAAAGTAGTGAAAAATAACAATTTCGTAATTTCACATCACTTAAAGACTAAAAACACAAATATTAATAAAATAGCATATAATTAAGCATAAATGGGTCTAAAAAGATAGTAAAATAGCCATAAAAATAGGGTTATTTTTGGCTCAATCAAGAACCTAGAGCTAAGGAGGTTATTTATAGTGGAAAATAACCCAAAGACTCTAATTATAACTATAACAGGACTCTAGGACGGTTTAGACTCTAACTTGGTCTCCAAGTTGGCTTAAAAGTCTTCCTAAGCCGAAATTATAGGTTAAAATCGGATCTTGGAAAATTCTGGAATCGTGCAGAGACTTTGATAGCTATTTCGGGCTTCAAAGCAAAGTTGTAGATCTCGGAGTCCTCTTTCCAACGCCTACTCACGGGCTTATTTAAAGGTCTAAGCATAAAGTTATGGCCTTTTTACGAAGATTGCGCTGATTCCTAATCTAATTAGGAGTAGTATGCGGGAATTGAATATTTCATAGGGCTTGTGCGGCACCAATTGGATTTTTAACTCCAATTATGGGCTCATATGGGCTGAGTATTAACCAATATAAAATATTTCATAATTCCATGTCTTCAAGGTCTTCTCCTTAGCTGATCTTCAGTCCTTCGCGATTCAAGCTCGATTTTCAATTCTTGCTCCTTGAACTAATTCTTTAATGGTCTTCATATCTTCAAATTTTTTCAATAAGTCTTCAATCACGAACTTCGAATCTCCAAATCTTCACTCTAAATTACTTTGCTCATATCTGTGTAAAAAGTCATCAAAATAGCTCCGAAAGTAGTGAAAATTAGCAAGTTTCCACTTTTCATCACTTAAATACATAAAAACACAAATATTAACAAAATAAGATATATTAGAGCATAAATTAATCCAAAAACATAAGAAAATAGTTATAAAAATAGGGTTGTTTTTGGCTCGATCATGAGATATAGGGAATGAGTGCATAGGTTGAGGTGGTGAATGCAAAGGAGATGGTTGAACCACTGGTGATTCTATTCTCATTGCATTCCATGGTTGGTTTTCTTCAATTCCACCCAAATTGGCTCCACATCCTTGCGAGTAGTCCAACTCTCTTGCGTAACCAACATTGTTCAAACTCCCCTAAGCTATGCTCATAAGTTTTTGATTTACCATTTGACTTGACATAAAATGCATGAGAATTTTTGCCATGGTCTCACATTGATTGGACAATATACCCATGAATTCCTTCATCTCCTTGCGAATTTCTGATACTTTGAATCTCTCGTTGTGAAGGCTTCATCTGGCATGCTGTATTGATAGATGTTTTCGGCCATGGTGTTGAGTACTTTCCTTGCTTCTTCAGGGATCTTGAGTGCAGACTACCTCCACTAGCGGCATCAACATAAGTTCGGTCTTTAGAAGACAGCCCATTATAAAAATTCATGATTAAGGTTCCCTCGGGTAAGCCGTGGCATGGACGACGCTCACATAGCTTGTTGAACCTTTCCCCAATATTGGAACCACTTTTCATTGGGCAGTTGGCGTCTGGCAGTGATTTCCTTCCTAAGTGCAGTAACCTTTGAATTTGGAAAATATGTTCCCAAAAACATATGTTGCAATTCACTGCAAGATTTGATAGACTTCAGTGCTAGGCTATAAAACCATCCCCTTGCTCTTCCTTCCAATGTAGATGGAAACGTTTGCAGTTTCAGTTGTTCTTCAGGCATCCAAGTCATCATGGCGCATCTGATGTTGAAAATTTTCAAGTGCTCAATCAGATTTTCAAGGGGCTTTAAAATAGGCAGTAAACGGATCACTCCTGGATTCAATTTGTAGGACATATCCATGTCAGGATAATCAATGGAAAGGGCTCGTATTTCACGAGTAAAATTTAACTCCCTCAGAGAACGTGTTTGTTCCATCGAATAGTACCTACAAATCAAAGATGAACAAGTGCTAATCAAATAGAAAAAGAAAATAAAAACTCCAAATAACAGAAAAGAAAAAGAAAAGTTTAAGAAAGTCTTAGGTAATGGCTCCGTCTTCAATTTCCTTGTTTGCTTTCTTCCTTCCCCATCAACGACAACAAAGTTTTGATCGGTCGTCAGCAAATCACAAGATAAATCCCCACAAGTCCTTACTAAGTAGTTAGGGCAAGTAGGGGTCGAATCCCCCAGAGAAGGGTGAAGCAGATATCAAAGACAAAACTTTCTAAGATCACTCAAAAACACTTAAAAGAAAGGGGAATATAAGTATCACAATTTAAAGAAGATAATTAATCTAAAAGTAAAGCAAAGTAAATTGAGCTAAATAAGATAAGAAAAACTATAATTAAAAAGCTTACTTCCTTTCCAATGGTTGAAATCAATCAATAAAGAAATGGATCATTGACACAAAATATGAATTTGACTATTTCTAATTGAATAATTGGCCAGCAGATAAGAAAACATAACTTTTCCCAATTCCCTGTATTGCATATTAGATTAATTGGAATATAACTTTTCGCAATTAACCCATTTTAATCTAAATAAACCTTTACCACTTATGCTTAAGATCTATAAAGAATAAAGCATTAAGATTTACTCACAATTTCAGCAAAGTACAAAGACAAATAAAACGACTAAGCAAACTTGCCTTTGTGACCAAACAATCTTCACTAAGAACATAGCTTTTCATTAGATCCAATTGAAATATCAATGCCAAACTACCAATTATTAAACCTAGGAACATAGCTTTTCATCAAGTTTAATATAGCAATAGATCCAAATCATTAAAGAATTAGTGATCAATTAATTCAATAACAAATAAGATCACAAAATAAAGCATAAAGATTGATAAATTACTCAAACAAGATAAACAAAGCGAATTATGAAGAACAAAGATCTCCCCATAAATTAAAGATTGAAATCACCAAAGGAAAAGAAAGTATTAAGAATTTAGCTACTCATGGATTTGGAAAAATCCATGAGAAACTTAGAAAAACTTACAAACATGGCGTGGTCTCCACCCTTAGGTGGCACCTATGGTTGTCGACACCCTCTCTAAAGAGAGGTGTCAACACCCTCTTCTAAAACTACAAAGAAAACTAAAAACTAGAAGAAAAATAGATGAAGAAAACTGTGAATTGTGTTCTCTAAGGTTAACATAAAGTGGGTATTTATATGACGTGGCAGATGACACGTCAGCACAGTGGACGGCGTTACTGCCACATAAGAACATTTGACGGCTCCTCTTACGGCTTGTAACGGAAAGGACCCAATTGCTCAGTTTACTCCACTTCAGGGACTAAATTGCATATTTTTTCACTTGAGGTACCAAGTTGCTATTTTCGCTCCACTTCAGGGACCAATTTTGTACTTTTACCATAGTATATCATAAGCAAGAAAGAAAAAAATAAATTGAAACCACATATCTGATATTTCTCTTAGACCCAAAAAAAAAAAAAGATAATGAACTTTCTAGATTCACACCATGCCTTGAGATGCTTGACGAACTTAGCTCTGAAAAGTGAAAGGAGGAAGCCGGAAAGAAATTATAGAGCACATCAGCAGCAGTCACGACTCTGAGATGCCGATGATCGATGGTGAACGGCTCGGTGATGGGTTGGGGTGTGATAACTCATTATTTAGCACTCATTTCTTATGCTATTTTGCTAGGTTTTGGTAGCTAGTTATGGTTATTTTCCCTTGAATATCTCATCTTTGTTGATTTCATGGTTTTGTAGGAGGAATTTGTAAAAGATAAAGAATTGGAGCTTATTTGGACACATTTGGAGACAAGCTCAATCAAGAGAGATTTGGCCCATTGGTGGAGCCCATTTTTGAAGCCTTCAAGCCCATTATCAACATGGAAGCCTTCAACCTTAGCTCAATCTCAAAGAAATATTCTTGAAGACCAAGCATCTATTTAAGACAGCATTTTGCAGTTAATGGCGAGAGTTGACTTAATTGGTGATTCACACTAATTAAGGCACAATTATGGAAAGAAGACAAGATCATCAATGTTGATTGATTCTGCCTTGGTGGACAAGTTTACTTGGAGAAGAAGTCACAAGAGCCTTAGAGACGATTATACCCTTCATCCAACGGACGAGATCATGTTAGTTAGGGGTAGTGTTTGTAATTAGGTTTTCTTATAAATAGTTATGCTCTCTTAGCAAAAGGGAGGAGGAAAAATACAGTTTCGAGGGAGAGAATTGTAAGTATATCATCACTCACTCCCATGAGTGAGTAGTTTCTTAAATACTTCTCTTTTATCTTTGAACCTTATGTCATGAATTAGTCTTTTATCTATGGTGAGATCCTATGCTTTATTGCATTCTATTTATCAATGATTATTCTAAGGCTGGTTTGGTTTTTCAATATGCATGATTTTGTTTATCCTAAAGGTTCTCAAATTGTTCCTTTTAAAAGGCACCCCAATTTCTCACCTACCATAGGCTACAAACGAAAAGGGTTCAATTTGAGTGGTAGCGTTTCTCCAACCATTGCGGAGGTAAAACCTCACGAGAGTATAGGTACTCCACTTCCTCCATCAAGGACGACAATACTTATGCAAATGCAACATGAATGCAAAACAAACAAAATAATTTTTTAAGGATATTAAGTAATTTTATTAAGACTTAGGTTAATGTTTAATTGTTCATAGCTTGACTCTCGATTCCCTAGTGGAGTCGCCAAACTGTCATTACGTACAAATCGCGAGATTTGAGTGCCAGACACATTGGACAAGAGTCGCCACCAATCTTTTTTATTCAGGTGTGATTGGCCACCTAATTTGATTAACCATTTTTAATGTATTCTTAACGTTGAATTAAACTCATTAATTATGATTAATCGTTGGTCTTTATTACCAAATTTAGGATTCGGGAGTTCGTTTACGTGTAGGGAAGGTATTAGCACCCATACAATGCCTGTCAAAAAGACAATATCATTTTAATTAAACATTAATCTTTTAGTCTTAATCATTACTTTTTAATCTTTTAAATTTATGATTGTTGATTTTTCCTTTTTAATTAAATTATCTTCAATTTTCTCACATTTTGACAAAAATTTTAGACAATTACCCTCAAGAGTATTCAAGAACTTTTTAATTTCTCGAAGAGACTCCGTCGTCGGAATTTAAATAATTACCCTTATTTTAATATATCTCTTAAAAATGTTGATTAAATTAAATGATTTGTTAAAAATCTCCAAAGAACTACCACTTGTATATCCTTTGGATTAATTGTTTTTTATACCTTTTTATTAATTACCCTTCAATTATAATTTATTTTAATTATTATCAATTTTATATATATAGTCTCCCACAAGTGGGCAAGACTTTGAAAACATCTTTATTTCATTATATTAGAAGTCATTTATAATTTTCTAAACCTCTCACAAATTGGCAAAAATCTACAATATATTTTTTAGTATTTATTTATTTTCCCATATTAGTAATCTTGGATTAATGTACATATTTACTTAAATTTCGTTTTTTATTTTTATATTAATATTTTTTAATCTCCCACAATTTGGCAAGATTTAGAAAAATATTCTTTTAAATTTATTATTATTTTTTTTATCAATTTTTATTATTTTTTATATGAAACCCTAATTATGGAAAATCCCCAAATTCTCCAAAAGATTGGCAGAATTTGAAAGATTTATCTAGCCTAATCTAATGCACATGATGCAAAAATACAACTAAAGAATTATATAAAAAATGATAAAATTATTATAACTTAATTGAAAGGTTTTATTTTGATTTCTTTTAATCCTTATTCTCTCCAATTTTATAAACCAAATATCCATTATACTATGCAATTTTAACGAAACTAAAAAAATGACCAAGCCAAAATATCAAATTGGTATAACATATTGTAGGAATTCATCTTTATATTTTATTTACAACAAAAAAAAAGTTTGTAAGTTATAACCCCTTTTTTTAAATCTTTTGCTCAAAAACAAAGAATACTAGTTTGAAAGACATGACAAGACTATCCAAATATAATAGTATATAGAAAGTGTTTATACCCTAATTTACAATTAGGGATAGACTTGTAAAATGGTCAGGCCTAATATATCAAAGGTTGAGATTTAAGTTTAAATTTCATTAGACTTTGACCATTTGGTTAGAAAAAGACTTTTTGCTTAACCCTAAGTCCAATTTCAACCCAAAGATAATTTTAAGCCCACATGATTAAGTAATTTTTATTTACTTGATTAATTAAATTGGAGGAAAATCAAACGGCCACATAGTTGGTTGTGAGATTCGGCCACATAGTGGTCGTGAGATTCGGCCACATAGTTGGTCATGAGATTCGGCCACATAGTGGTCGTGAGATTCGGCCACATAGTGGTCGTGGGAAAAGACCAAAGCTACACTGGTAAAAATCATCTTTTATGTTAGGCTAAGTGGTTTTACAATTTATAGATATTTTTTAAAGCCATGTCTTATTGCCATGAGCGGCTTCGCATTTTGCTTCGGCCTTAATCTTCAGGTTAAATTCTTTGACCAAGCTAACGATTTGTTTTGATTCGAAGCAAGCAATATTATGCCGCACCTTGAGCAACAATTAACGTCGTGTGAAGGCAAATTAAAGTCATGGAAACTACAACTTGCCCATTACAATATTCATGTCTGCTTATACCTCCAACGTTGAAAAAGATCTCCGGACCAACAACCTGCCCAGTACAAACTACACAACACCTCAAGCTCTACGCTTACTACATTCCTCTTTTTTTTCTTGCTCTTGCAAGTTATTGTTTTGTTTTTGTTTTCTTAGACTCTTGTCTACTCCTTTTTAAGACTCTTGTCTTAACAATCCTCTCTTGTAATTTTCTCATTTGCAATAAGAATCCATGTTATTTTGTTCAAACTTGTTAAACCTGATTACGCTCATGCAGAAGTCTGGGTTGCATGTGTTAGACACTTCGGTGTGACTTACAACCAGATCTCACAAATACAATCGTCTAATCCAATTTTATTTCAAGCTCTCTAAGCTCGCATTAATTCCTTTGTCAATTTGAGTAAATTGACTGGCACGCCCCTCTCCGCGATCCGGCCGTGTGCCCAGGGAAATTTTGGCGCAACATCTCTTTTTGGCACGCCCGGTGGGACCAAGAAGGACTTCTTACTTGACAATATATATCAGGTTGTTTACAAGTCTATTTTACATATTTTAGTTTTATTTACGTTTCTTACACTTTGTGATTTCACTTTCACGTTACTAATATGCCTCCGAAATAAGCTGGAAAGAAAGTGGAATCTTCCCATAGCATGGCCTTGCGTGGTCATGAGACTAAAAAGGAGCATGTTGACCTTCCAGAAGCTCAACAAGTGACTGCAATTATGGCTAACCTCCAAGCCATGATGCAAGATCTAAAAACAGATCAAGCGGCCATGATGCAAGATCTAAAAACAGATCTAGAGCGAAGGATTGAAGATCAACGTACTCAGACAGAAGATACTCTCAGGCAAGTCATGGGAAGACTCCCACCACTCGGGGGGCAAAACCAAATGCCGATGCCAGATCTACAACAAATTCGACAATACCCGAGAGAAATTGCACTTCCTGCCCAAGGAGGTGTCAATATTACTATGGATGATGTGGAAGTCCCACCTCCCCACTTGGGGTTGATAACGTCCTTGAGAGGCAAGATCTTGTTCTTCCCATAGAGGAAGTTGCGGATAATGTCAATGAAGTGAATCAGGCTGAAATTGGTGTCTATGTGGCACCACATGTTCGTGGAAATGGCGTGGGAAATGGCCACCAAGGGATTCACAACGGCCATAACGGCCATAATGGCCATAATGGAGCTAGGAATGGTGGTAATGGCAATGCTAATGGCAATGGCAACAACCATCGCCATGCTGCACCACGCCAGCAACAACAACAACAAAGAGGGGCATTAGCTCCTGCACATCGTGCGCCAGTTATGGAAGCTTTTCGTCAAGAAGAGCCCGCTCAACTACAACTCAACAGGAACCAGGTTATGGAAATAATACAGGATGTAATTGGCCCCGGGTATAGAAGAATGACAAGGCCAATATTCCAAAAACCATATCCTGAAGCATTTGATCAGTTGTATCCTTTTCCAAGGGGGTACAAAATTCCTAACTTTAATCCTATTTTTTCAGGTACTTCATCTGATCTTTCAACTGTTGAGCACGTAGGTCGCTTTTCCATCCAGTGTGGAGAGACAAACACCGGCTTCCAAAAGTTGAGATTGTTCCAAAACTCTCTCACAGGGGTCGCGTTCACTTGGTACATTAATCTTCCACCTAACTCTGTTACGACGTGGGAGGAAATGGAAAGACTTTT
>AWUE01024269.1:0-19657 GCA_001974825.2 Corchorus olitorius
AAAAAAAAACTCGATCCGAGAAAAAGTCGAATCCGAATCTGATATGAATCCGATTGATTAAAAAAGTCAAATACTTGAATCTGAATCTAAAAAAATCTAAACCTGAAAAAGCTTAAACATGAAAAAATCCGAATTCAATACTAATATTTGAAAATAAATAATAATTTCTGAAATTTTCATTTATGGTGTATAATTTTTTATATAAATATGTTTTAAAAGGTAAATTAATAAATTACATATAAAATTTGAAAAAGGTTAATGACATTATTAATTCAGGGAAAAATGGGTAAATGATCTGGCCAAAATCCAGCCCGAACCCGAATCAACCTGATCCAAATTTACCCCGAACCCGAATCAACCTGATCCAAATTTAACCTGACTTGTTTCAAGCCCGAATCTGAAAATGACCTGAATTCGATGGCTCGAACCCGAATCCAACCTGACCCGCCCGATTGCCACCTCTACCCACGAGGGAGAACAGAAGCAAGTTTAATTTTGAATTTTTGATTTGTTCCGAATTAAAGAAATTGTCTCCATGTCTTTTTTGGGCTCATCTATAATTAATCTATAATTGAACTCAATCAATGATTCTCGAAAGGTTATTGTTCTGTTCTGCAGCTCTGCCTATTTTTGACAAGGTCCCCCTCTTATGATCTTACCACGTTTTTTCAATATGTATATGAGGCTCATATAATATGAGTTTGTCTGTTTTCCAGTTCAGTTTAAAATATGATCGGATGGAAATCACATATATCAAAATATAACCGGTCATTTCACAAAAAAAAAAACTATATATATATATATATATATATATATATATATATATAACCGGTCACTGGTCAGTCTATGGGCAGTATTTTTTTCTCTTTCTTTTAAAGAAGATATTATAAATCAGAATCTTACAAGGTCTTGGAATACTTCCACCTAATGTCACATGGATAATTTTCTTGTTATAATGATATGTGGACAGCTGGATGGATTTGATGATAATGGACGAAGGGATCAAATGTGGAGCTGTGTCAAATGTCAATGTCCTAGACAGATTAATCTTTGAAGTAATTAGAGTTGATACCGCTTGTCTGATTTGTGTTATTTTGGCACGTTTGAATTATGTCAGATCGTCAGTAATTTCTTTCTAAAATCTCTATCAAGATATATATTGGGAGCAGAAATGGATGCCATTGATTTCGTGTTTTTGAGACATTGGGCCGGTGAAGATGCATGGCATATCCAGGCGTGAAGAGCCCACAATTTCAATAATTGCATCACGATGTTTTAATTTGAACACGCTTGTGTCAAAGAGTTTCAAGTCCAAATAAAGGAGAAATTATTAGGTGGATCGGATTCATTACGTCATTCGTGATTCCGACCAATAAGATTTTGACAAGTCAGATTCCTTTCTAAAATTTAGGTACAAATTTAGCACCATGTTTAGCCTCTAGTTTCACTAGATGAGATTTACAGGGTAAATCCCTAAATTTAGGACATTAATTACCTAGGGTTTTAGAAATTATACGAAAAACTCTGATTTATCAAAATTTTATTGATCGGGACCACGGATGACGTGGTAGACCAAATCCACCTAATAATCTCTCCAAATAAAGAAATGGCCAATTTCTTTATATCATGTCTGCATTTATTAGATTTGGAATTACACTAGCTATCGTCTTTATTTGGTTTCCCGTTGATTATGATCTTGCCTTTAGGCTCAAATGAATTATGAGCTTTAACGTAATAATAGACCTCCAAATTTATATTGAGAAGTGTTGAGTTCGAAAAGATTGAATATTTTCATTAACGGCGAAGAAATGGCTTATGATCTAAATGGAAGCCTAAAACACGAAGCAAGAGAAGAGGGTTCACATATGGATAAAAATACTAAATACAACACCTGGTGAGCATCCCGTTAAAAATAATATGATCAAAAACTTACACCCTTATAAATATCTCCCATGCATATATAATTCGAGAGGTGATCATTTAGAAATGATCTATATCATAAGGAAAATGTATGTACAACTCATAAATGGTTAGGGAGGAAGAGGAGGTTGAATCATGGGCCAACTGACGATCGAATGGATGTCATGACTGTTCATCAGGTATATAACAGAAATGGGAAGTAAGCAATTTGAATGTTTGAGCAATTCTGATTTTTTGTTAAATTGTTGTGCATCTTTTGTTCAATTTATGCAGGCAATAAAGCAAAAGAAATTATTTATCCTAGATTACCATGATCTCTTCCTTCCATATGTTAAGAAAGTTAGAGATGTTCAAGGCAGGAGTCAGGACATTCTACGGATCGTGAACAATATTTTTCTTAAATCCAGATGAGACCTTATAAAGGCCACTAGCGCTATCGAGCCGACTGGACCACCAATGGATAGGAAACCCCACAGTGGAAGGAAGTCTACACGCCTTGTTTGCATTAAACCGGAGACTAGCTTTGGAAACTTGCCAAGACCCATGTTCTTGCTCATGAATCATGATACACTATATCACCAGCTTGTTAGTCACTGGTATTAATGTTTCAATTAATTTCATTTTAAGCTTCCATTTCCATAATTGTGTTATAAAAATCTCTTTGTAGGTTTGAGAAGTAATGCTTGTGGTGAACCTTTATAATTATAAGGGATAAGTAACCAACTTATCCTTCATCTTCAATTCAATAATTGATTTGTAAAGTTGTTATACTACATAGTTTGTTACACTAGATAGCTCTATGTATTTGACTTATATTCAAACTCATGTATTGTATAAATACCCTGCAATCAATTAATGAAGATAGGTATTAAGCTTCTAGCCTTAACCGACATTGAATTTCTACATGGTATCAGACTTTTTCCAAGCTAAAGCTTGATTGATCCTGGTTTTTCTTTCTTCTCATTAATAGCTGCTGCAAACACCACCACGCCCCAACTCATCTCCATCAACGCCACTGCTCATTTGTCATTGAAACTTACTTCCAAAAATTTCTCTTCCTAGCGTGCCCAATTTGACGCTTTCCTTCAAGGTTTCGATCTCGCTGGATTTGTTGATGGCGCTCATGCCACACCACCCAAAGAAGTGACCGAAAAATGGTCAAACGATTCCCAAACCTAACTACGCCTTCTGGCTTCGGCAGGACAAACTAATTCTTCATGACATAATTGCCTCCACTTCATAATCAGTGCTACCATATGTAGCTTCTTCCAAAACTTCTTATGATGCCTGGAAAAAGCTGCTAAAATTGTATGCAAACAAAACTCTATCCAGAATCATGGATCTAAAGAGTTCTCTTACCTCCACCAAAAGGAACAATCAGCCTGTGGTAGAGTTTCTTCAGAAAATGAAATATATTCTCGATGAATTACATCTTACTGGCACTGTGGTTGAAGAGGATGATCAAATCCTTTACATTTTGAATGGCCATAGGGCTGAGTTCAGAGAGATTTCAACTGCAATTCGGGCTCGTGAAACACCAATTTCCCTTGAGTTGCTCCACGACAAATTTGTTTCCTTCGAACTTTTTCTCAAATAGGAAGCTGAAAATCCTGCCATACAGGTACCCACTGCTAATATAGCAAAATGTGGGTTTTCTCCAAAATTTTCTAACAATTACCGCAGAGGCAAGTCTTTTGACTCCAATGATAACAACAGGCTCATTTGCCAAAGTTGTGAGAAAATCAGCCATTATGCCAAACAGTGCTGCAGAGGAAAATCCTTTTTCACTTCATGTCCTGTCGCAACTGCAAATTATGCCAACGTACGCTTTGCAATTTGAAAAAACGTGGTGTATATATGGACTGTGATTTAATCAATTAATGAAGATAGATTTTTCCTCCCATTTTCCACATTAAACTTCTAACCTTAACCAGCATTGAATCTCTACAATATTTGCAACTAATTGACGACTCAGTGTAATGCATCCAATTTACAGAAAAACAGAAAGTTTATATTGGAAAACAACCAACAAATTGTCAAGTAGTTTGAAAATTGTATGTTCGGCAATAAATAAACTTGGGTTGGCCTTTAAAAAAAAAGAAATTATTAGGTTGAGTGGAAGAGATTTAATGTCATTTAAACATGGTTTCGGATTCAAATATTGTGTAGGGAGAAAACAGGTGGGATCTTACCCATTTAGAAAACGATGCAGTTCTAATTTCGTACTAATCAAGACCAAATGCAATTATGGAATACCAAAAGAGTTAGTAAAAAACAAACAGATACCTACCGCAACCCATGCCACAAGAAAGAAAGATATTTGTCTTTTCAACGTTCCAAAAGACCTTTTGGGCTTTTACAAACCTTGATATTTCCTACAATTATTGAACAATATATGACTCAAGATCTTCCGAAATAAAACTTTTGTTCTAGTGTTAAAAGTAAAACCTTGTGAGGTCCATATTCACAGCCCTATCTCTTTAATTAAATTGGGTATAGTTTATCAACAAGTGGTTGGTCAAGTGGTTTGACACTTGTTCCCCTTAAGTAAGGTCTTGAGTTCGAGTCTTGTGGATGGAGAAAATCGTTGTTAGGAGAGTTTTACCCCATTGTGGGCCAACCTGACTCGAACAAGATTAACTTATAAATATAAAAAAAAAAATGACTATAGTTTATAGCGGGAACATGGATTGTGAATTTGTGATACCGGATTTATTTGAGCCGATAATTTATTTTATTGTCTACTAGCAAACACCTATGATACGCTTCACTGTGGAAGTATTCTAAATCATATTTATATATAGAGTAAATATTTGATACACCGCCGGTGTAAATTTTGGACTCCACAAGCGGGTTGTGGAGTTGACACATGTCCATTTTTTTAATTAATTAAGTTTTAAATATTTCAATCTAGTCCCTAGAGGACACATGTCACCCTTCAGGACCCGTTTATGTAGTCTGCTAAACTCCACCGCCGGTGTATTGTATAATTTGCCTTATATAATATATTAATGAGCAAAATTGTAAAAGAGATACTATTAAAGATAAAAGAAAAAAAGGAGAAAGACTAAATTATATAGAATCAAATGTTTGAGAGACTAAATTGACTAATAGAAAAGTATCTGAGATCATATTTATAAAAAATAAATTAGCAAGACTTTAAAAAAATATTAAGAAAGATTAAATAAATAAAGGTGAAGGATTAATCAACAAAATTTTAAAAAAAAAATTAAGAAAGATAAAAGAAATAAAGGTGAAGGGCTAAATTATATAAAATCAAATACTTAAGGGATTAAATCACACAGTTTGAAAATGTGCCAGGACTTCTATAATATAAATAAATTTAAGGGCTAAATCAAATAAAATAAAATAGCAACAATAATTAAATTTCATAAAATATAAATGTCCGAGGTTTATTTTTTAAATTTATCATTTTATCTCTCCATCCATTAAAAAGGAAAAAAAAAGAGGACACTCGTCAAACTAACATGAAAAAAGAAAAAAGTAGATATAGTTATAATATCTTTAATTATACTAATTTTGGTTTTCACGTGCGTTGCACGTGACCCAACGTGTTTAAATTAAATATTTTTATGAAATTTGATAATCACTATAAAATTTTGATAACCTCTATATAAAATTTTGATAATTACACTATAAAATACTTTTTATGACGATATTATAGAATTTTGAGAAACTCCATATGAAATCTTGTTAACTTCCCTCTAAAATTTTAATAACCACCTAATGAAATTTTGATAACTACTCTATAAAATTTTGATAACCTCCCAATGAAATGTTGGTAAGCGCATATTATGAAATTTTGACAACTTTCCGATAAAATATTTGTAATCACATTATGAAATTTTGATAACCATACCATGAAATTGTGATACCTCACTATGAAATTTTTATAAACCTCCATATAAAATTTTGATAACCTCCATTTGGAATTTTGATAACCTCATGGAATTTCGAAAACCACTTCATGAAATTTTGACATCCCCATAAATTTTTTATAACCTCCTTATAAAATTTTGGTAACCCCCAATGAAATTTTGATAAGAAAACTATTAAATTTTGGTAACCCCCAATGAAATTTTGATAATTAACTACACCATAAAATTATGATAACTTACCTATAAAATTTTGTTAATCTCCCTATAAAATTTTGAGAACCACACTATCAAATTTTGTTAATCTCACTATAAATTTTGATAAACTCATTATGAAATTTTAATTACCACACAATGAAAATTTGATAACCTCTCCCTCTGAAATACCACATTATAATATTTTGATAACCACACTATGAAATTTTGATAATCTCCCTCGAAAATATCGATAACCTGCCTATGAAATTTTGTTAACCTCTATGAAATTGTGATTGTTAAACTATGAAATTTTGGTAACGACACTTGAAATTTTGATAAGCACACTCTATCTCACTACATAATTTTTATAAAGCACACTATGAAATTTTGATAATCTTCCTATGAAATTTCGATAATCGCCATATGAAATTTTGTTAGCCTCCCTATGAGATTTTGATAACCAGAGTATGAAATGCTAGTAACCTCCCTGTGAAAATTTCATAACCTTCTAATGAATTTTGATAGCCTCCTTATGAAATTTTGATAACCTCCATATGAAATTTTGATAACATCCTTATGAAATTTTATTTTAATAACCTCCTTATGAAATTTTGATAACATCCCAAGAAATTGTGATAACTACACTATAAAATTTTGATACCTACCTATGAAATTTTGGTAACCTCACTATAAAATTTTGATAACCACACTATAAAATTTTGAGAACCACACTATAAAATTTTAGTAACCACAATGAATTTTGATAACCTCCAAAATTAAAAGGATAGGATCAACAATCCTTTTCTTTTGGTTAAACTTCAACAAAAAAAATGATTGATTCAATTAACTCAAAAGCGAAACCCCCTAAATAACTCTTTTAAATATATTTCAAGAATTCTTGCAATTAAAACATAAATAATTGATATTAAAAATAACCTGTAACATATATATATATATACATATATATATATATATTAAGATTTAAGACCAACTAAAAAATAATAAAGCCCAAAATTAACTAATGATGTTTTTGAAATATATTTAAAAATAAGGATACGATTGGAAAACATAAAGTTTCTCATTATTCGTACTTTTATATATAGTATAGATATAGAAAAGCGAAACCCCCTAAATAATTCTTCTAAATATATTTCAAAAATTCTTGCAATTAAAACATAAATAATTGATATTAAAAATAACCTTTAACATATATATATATATATATTAAGATTTAAGACCAACTTAAAAATAAAGCCCAATATTAACTAATGGCGTTTTTTAAATATATTTTAAAAATAAGGGTACAATCGGAAAACATAAAGTTTCTCATTATTCGTATTTTTATATATAGTATAGATAGATATAGATATGGATATATATTTGTAAAAAAAAAAAAAGGTTTATTTGAATTTCCAAGTTCCAACTTTATTTTACTTTTCCTATTTTGAGCCTAGAAGTCGTTCAGTACTTGCTCTAATTAATACTATTACGCATGTTACATGTTCTTTATATAAAAAAAAAATCGATTAATGTATTGCATACTGAGATTTTACCTCACCACCAGTCACCAGTCACCACATCAACCACATGGATCAATTTAAAACAAAATAACTAGACTTAAAAAGAAACAAATTAGTTATGAAATATGTACCTATTGAGATATTAAATATTATAATGATTTATTTTTATTATTATAATAATAAATTTAACAATATAAATAGTATAAGTAATGAGCAAGCTTGAACCAAAAAAAGAAAATCACATAAAAGTATAAAACAAATCTATCTCAATTCTGTTTTCAAAAAAAAAAAAAAAAAATCTATCTCAATTCTCTCAATCTCAACTCAATTCATGAGCACCTTTATTCGATAAGGTACAAAATTGAAAATGGGTGTTTTTCATTTTTGACAAACAAAATCGACACTACAACAAGTGATTGACAGATACTTAACATGTAGTGTAGATTTCATATGTGGTCCGATTTTTTTCTATATATTTAATCACGTATTCTCCATTACTTCGACGTGGCAAATTAGAACTGGCAATATCACTCTCCATGCCCCTAGTTTCTATATATATTTATATATTGCTTATAAATTATAAAATACGATATATGAGCTCTCAGTGAGATTCCAGAGTGAGCTAACTTCTAAGCAATCATCTCCCGAAAGCCCAATAATGTTGAAATCGCAAGGTCACCATTCCCAATACACCAAAAATTTACTCCCAACATTTCCAAATCACAAGCCATTTCTCCATGGAAGTGACCGGGCTTTGCTTCCTTTCAACTCTTCATTGCCACCTTCCTTCAACAAAACAAGGAAAGTTCTCAAACTTCGCTCTGTCTCAAGCAAAATCAAAGCAGTAGCAACGACTACTGAGAAATCTGTTCGTGTAAAGGCCATTGTTAATGTTAAAGAAACCGTTGGTAACGTTGTAACTCACCTAGGGCTAGGCCGTGGGATTGATGATATACAAGATTTGCTTGGTAAATCAATTCTACTCGAACTTGTTAGCAAGGAGCTTGACCCTGGTAAGTATAATAAACTATATATATATATCCTTTCACCCTTCGGGTGGTTTAAACTAAATATTTCTTGCCTTTCGGTTAGCAACGGGATTAGAGAAGGAGACGATTCAAGCATATGCACACAAGGTGGAGCAACATGGTGAAGATATAAAGTACGAAGCAGAGTTTGAAGTTCCGAAGGAATTTGGGGAGGTTGGAGCAGTGTTCGTGGAGAATGAGCACCACAGAGAGATGTATCTTGGTGATATTGTCATCGATGGCTTCCCCAATGGCCCTGTTAACATAACTTGTGGTTCATGGGTTCACTCTAAATACGAGGATCCTCAAAAGAGAGTCTTCTTTGCCAACAAGGTTTGGATCTTATCTTTAATTAACCTTATTCACAATTATTTATTTTTTAAAATGAAATTGCATGAAAATATTTCATTTAATCAGGTAAACCTAACTGTTGATGACCTTTTGCAAATGGGTTCAATAAGGAAAATGGCTTTAGCTCTCTCTTCTCCAAGGTCGGATCTTTAATTTAGGTAATTCATCCAGACTAGAAAATTTATCTATCCATTGTCTTAAAAGTAACCTAACCTGTACTGCTTGCAAGGTTCACTAACGTGCTTAATTCACTGGACTCTTAAATTCAGTGACTATGATTGAATCCCAAGCAGCCTCATGTGTAGATAAAATCTAAGGTATTTCTTGTCATTGAGACGAGACTTCATGAGCTCCTAATACGTCATTTGTATGTTGTGCGCAAATGGAATTTAAATAGCAGAAAGATAAAGAACACAAGAGATTTAACATAGTTCGGTCAAGGTGATCTGCGTCCTTGGCAAGGAGAGAGATATTTTTATTTTCTCAGAGAGAAAATGTTACAGCAGCTATTACAATAAAACCTTAAATATAACTAAGATACAATAATCAGACTTTACACTGGAAAACTCAAATTGGGTCGTGCTCCAATATTTCGGGTCAGGTCATCAATTCGGACCGGATCAAGTCACTCTAACAATACTGTTAATTCATCAATCCCTAAAGGATGCTTAAGATATATGCCATGTGACATTTTCTTTAAGTTTATATTTAATTTTACTTTTATGGATTTAGTTTAGAAAATTAAAATGAATTATCTGAATAAATGTAAGATTTTACTTTAAAAAACTAAAGATAATTAAAAGGACATTGAATATAAATTAAAGTTAACCAAATTAATGTTGATAAATAATGAATCTCATGGCTATTGGGTTTTCACTCAGCTTTGCTTTGGAATTTGGATTTCATGATAACTATATATTTGTTTTTAAAATATGCTTATCACCATTTTTCACCAATTCCTTACTTTATTTTTTATTAATTTGTATTTTTATTAATTTGTATTTAGAAAAGAGACATGTGTATTGTTAAGCAGGGTTTGTATTTTCTATAGTATATATGGAAAAACATGTGACCTCAAAATCTAGGTTAAGAAAAGAACAAATAAAGTACGTAAAAAAAAATTTATTGCATGATCTTTTGAGGGAAGGATCCTGGATTATTTCTGGTCGTGCTTTGGAAGATAAATCTTGTTCCTCAATCCTCATTCTTTTTTTTCCGGTGAAAATCGTGTTCCTCATTCTGTCCGTTATGTTTGGGAATGGGTCTTTTTCTCCTTGATGCTTAGTGGTCCATCCAAACGTTTGGTACCACAAAGTATGGACTCAAAGCCCACGACTCTTAATGATTCATAAAATACGAAGATAGTCCACTTGTTAATACTACTATAGAGCATAAGATATTCTAATATTACTACACTAATAAATACAATGGATTGGGTTTCGAAATGTGCAGTCGTATTTGCCATCGGAGACTCCAAATGGATTGAAGAGGATAAGAGAGGAAGAACTGATGAACTTGAGAGGCAATGGGATGGGAGAGCGCAAACGCCACGAAAGGATATATGATTACGATGTTTACAATGATCTTGGTGAGCCTGACAAGGATCTTGACCTAAAACGACCCGTTTTGGGTGGTCAACTTTTCCCATACCCCAGACGCTGTAGAACTGGAAGGCCACGTTCTAAAACAGGTATATATATATATATATATATATATATATATATATAACACCCTCAATTCATGATCATTTTCTACTTTAAGTAAAGTGATCATTTGTTGTGTACAAAATTTAGCTCATATTATTATGTTTTGATTTATATATTCCATTATTATAGGTTTCTATTCCAAGTTAAAACCACATGGGTATATGACTAGTGGCTCCTTTGTTAAGTGTTACTACTATAGAAATACAATATATTATCGTACATGGACAAACAAAATCGTAGAAGCATGTGCTTATTATTTTCATTGGTAGTATGCATTAGTAGAGCAAGTCTAGATTTCCTCCACACTTTTTTGTGGTGCCATGAAAGGGATATTAATTGCGACGAGGTTGTTTCTTCTAGTTCTATAGCTTTATAGATACGTCCGCTTTTGCGATTCCTTTTTTTCTGTTTGTTTGTGGTTTGTGTACACGAGGAGGCGCGCGGCGGCCACAGGTATCTAATTTTCTAGGCCTTGGGGACCAATCTATATATGCGGTCCAACCCCTTACTTTGGTTCAGCCTTGGACGTTGGTGCAATTATTATTTTGTTTGATTTTCGTTTCTTATATTTTAATTAAGGTTGAGTGAAACAATTTATTTCATTGAATGATATTTTTTACAATAAGTTTGAGGTTGATGAACGATTTTTTGGAATAAATAATTTTTGGACTTAATAGAAAAAAAATAATCAATGGTTGAAAATTAAAGATACATCCTTTGAATGACTGAGATTACTAGAGCATGAGTAAGTCCCTTTTTCATGACCTCGTAATGGACCTCCTTTATATAGGTATATTTATTTACCTTTTAACATAAAACATAAAATTTTGGATAATGCGGTAAACTTGTTATTGAAGGATGTCCTCAATATAGGACATCTTAATGGTTAAAGTTTTAGACCTTCAAGAGGTCTCAAGTGCGAATCCTAAGGATTAGGAATGCAAGAGATCTACCTCCCATTATATGGATCCATTATATGTAGCCTCTCATATGATAGGAATTAGGGAATTATATACATGTAGCCTCTGAATTTCATGTTTTTTAAACTAAGTGTTAAATATATGCTGACGTGTTAGGCCTTGTATTTCCCTAGCTTAGTGATGTGTACCTTGGCGCTTAGATGCCTAAATCAACAAGTTTCATTTACATTTTTTTTGCCAGACATTTACATTTAACTATAAGCTATAATGTTATCGGAGTATCAAGCATTTGGCCTCCTGATAGAGTGCTGGACTCTTCCAGTGGGTAGGGCTTGATCCCTAACAGACTCAAGTACTAAAAAAGAAAAAACTATAAGCTATCATGAAGTTCCTAACGAGTTTGAATTTTAATTCGTTTCGATTGCAATATATATTGAAACAAATTTCTGGTGTTGGTGCAGATCCAATGTCGGAGAACAGAGATGGCCACTTTTATGTGCCTAGAGACGAATGCTTCTCAGAGATAAAACAACTAACATTTTCAGCCAAGACTGTTTACTCATTGATGCATTGCTTGATACCAACGGTCGAGAACACAATCGCAGACCCTGACATGGGATTCCCACACATGAGTGCCGTTGATGAACTTTTCAGCGAAGGAATGAACTTGCCTCCACTCAAAACACAAGGGATTTGGAACACTGTCCTGCCTAGACTTTTCCAGGCCATCAGTGAGGGAAGTGAAGATGTGCTGCGGTTTGAGGCTCCTGATACGATGGCTAGTAAGAACTACATCTCTCATTAATCTTTTATGATGACATACAAGCATTTTTCGACTTGATAAAATTAAGGGTATTTTTTCTCTTTTTTTGGTATTTGCAGGGGATAGATTCTTTTGGTTTAGAGATGAGGAGTTTGCTCGGCAAACACTTGCTGGTCTAAATCCATATAGCATTCGACTAGTTACGGTATGATATATGCAAATAATTATTATATATTAGAACATTTCCCTGATGATACATATTATTTGGCAGTAGTACTTATATAGTACTAAAAATCGGCCGCAACTGTACGTAACAGCCGAATCGTAACGTTTTGGAGGACTGTGACCATTACGCGACAGTAATTTACATATAATTCAACCGAATTTTATCGGCGACACTGACCGCAACCGCGATTTAATACTATTTGCTCTTCAAAGCACTGACTTCATTTTCACATAATGTCAAAGTTGCATAGTCAAAAAACTCAAGGGGATTAGCATCTGCGAAAGCTATTCCTTTTCCTTTTCTTTCAATCTTTAATTATTGCGCAAATTCTTGCAGGAATGGCCATTGAAGAGCAATTTGGATCCTAGAATGTACGGTCCAGCAGAGTCAGCAATCACCACAGAAATGATTGAGCAGGAAATTGGAGGTATCATGACGGTCGATCAGGTGCTACAAAGGACTCAATATGAAATTTACTCTAATTAATAAAAGCACCAGCATTTTCAATTACTTAATTAACATTTTGATTTTGTGCAGGCTATAAAACAAAAGAAGTTGTTCATCCTAGATTACCATGACATATATTTGCCATATGTCAAGAAAGTGAGAGAGCTTAAAGGCACAACATTATATGGATCAAGAACACTATTTTTCTTAAACTCCGATGAAACATTGAGGCCACTGGCCATCGAGTTGACACGGCCACCAATGGATGGAAAGCCACAATGGAAAGAAGTATATAGACCATCTTGGAATTCCACTGCCTGTTGGCTCTGGCGGCTCGCGAAAGCTCATGTTCTTGCTCATGATGCAGGCTATCATCAACTTGTTAGTCATTGGTAAGCATATATATAATTTTTTTTCCTTTGAATTGGGGTATTTATAATTATTTTTGCAACTGAATTGGAATTTGCAACCTTTTTGATCTCAGGTTAAGGACTCATTGTGTCACCGAACCTTATATCATTGCAACCAATCGGCAACTCAGTGTGATGCACCCAATATATAGGTTGTTACATCCTCATTTTCGTTACACAATCGAGATTAATGCACTAGCTCGAGAATCATTGATCAATGCTGATGGAATCATTGAAAAGTCATTCACTCCTGGCAAGTACTCCATGGAGCTTTGTTCTGTTGCCTATGACTTGGAATGGCGATTCGATCATCAAGCTCTACCAGCAGATTTAATTAGCAGGTAAATCTAATTGCAAAATTTAGCACCCAAATGACTAAATCTTCTTTTTCTCTAATAATCACTAGAAAAATTATACAATATAGTGTCAATGTAGTTTAACACAAGACACATGCGGGGCTTAATTAAGGGCATGACAACATGTGTCATTTAGAGAATACTTTTAAATTTTAAAAACAAAATTAATTCAGAAAATGAGTATGTGTCAACTCCTTATCCCGCTTGTGGAGTCCAAATTTTACATTGTTAGTATATCAAATAATTATCCATTTACTAATCTTTTATTTATAAACTTGGTTGGTGTGTGCTAGGGGAATGGCTGAGGAGGATCCGAATGCGCCTCATGGTCTAAGACTAACCATCAACGATTACCCTTTTGCCAATGATGGTCTATTAATATGGGATGCACTCAAACAATGGGTTTCTGATTATGTCAACCATTACTATCCAAATGCAAGTGCTGTTGAGTCCGACGAAGAATTGCAGGCATGGTGGACCGAAATTCGGACAGTTGGTCATGCTGACAAGAAAGATGAACCATGGTGGCCTAATCTCCGAACCCAACAAGACCTAATTGATATTATAACATCCATAATTTGGGTAACTTCAGGTCACCATGCAGCCGTGAACTTTGGACAATATACATATGCAGGGTACTTTCCTAATAAGCCTACCATTGCTAGAATCCCAATGCCTACTGAGGACCCTTCCAAAGAAGAATGGGAAGTGTTTATGAGAAACCCGGAAGCTGTGCTTCTTCGATGCTTCCCTTCTCGAATGCAAGCTACTACAGTGATGGCTGTTTTGGATGTGTTATCGAATCATTCACCGGATGAGGAGTACTTGGGAGAGAAAATGGAGTCATCATGGGGTGAAGTTCCAATCATAAAGGCAGCATTTGAGAAATTTAATGGGAAATTGAAGGAGATTGAAGGGATCATTGATGAAAGGAATGCTAACAACACTTTGCAAAATAGAAGTGGAGCTGGGATTGTACCATATGAGCTTTTGAAGCCATTTTCTGAGCCTGGTGTTACAGGAAAAGGTGTTCCGTATAGCATCTCTATATGAAATCCAGAGATGCTAATAGATGTTCTTATAAGACAGAATAAATTAAGCAATAGATTTATTTGAGTGGTTCGAATCCTATTGATTGAATATGTACGGACTAATTATGTCCTATTGTTCAATCACCAAATCTGATCATATGGACTTGCATTATAATTGATAAATTGATATGGCATGACTCATGAGCGCCATCTTATATAATTCTTGCTTGAATTGAATATGCTAGAAAAACATGTGAAGAACATGTGTATTGGAGGGGAGCCGGACCCAGCAATATGAACTCATTTTTTTTTCGGTCTTCAGCTATATGAACTCTTCTTTTTGTTTACATATCTATCCCTTTACTTTTCCAGTGCAAACACTTGGAACCCGTTTGGAAGTTTCTATAGAAAATAAAAAGGTAGAAAGTTTTTCTATAGAAAGTTTAGGACTAGAAAGTTTTTTCTTGAGAAAATACTTTAGCATGTTTGTTTAACCTCTAAAGTTTAAATTAAATTCCTAAGAAAGTAAAGTTAAATTTATTAAAATACCCTTTGATGGATATTTTAAATTTAAAAATAAGGTCCTTTTAAGTAATTTTGTCTTAAAATTACTTTCATCAGAAAAGTGAGAAAGTACTTTAACACCTCCGAGATGTTAAAGCACTTTCTCACTTTGGAGAGAAAGTATTTGGGTCAGTTAAACTTTCTTATCCTAAGCTTTCTCTTAAAAAAATAACCAAACATGTTAAAGTTATTTCCTACCCTATACTTTTTATAGAAAGTGATTAAATTACATCATAGACAGTCCTGAATCCTGGAGACTAGTATTTTCAAAAGTCAAAACAGAATCCTCTATTTAATTACAATTAACATAATTCTTAAAATGAGATATCTTGAATGAGAAAAAGTTTTATCAGGATTCAGGACTGTCTATGAAGTACTAATTTTACACCCTCCAATAGTTGAAAGCCACCTCATCAATTTTGAGTTTTATCAACAGGATGTATTACGCATGATTAATTATTCGACCAAAAACATGTTTCTACCCTCCCTCCCTACTATTTGTTGTCGCCAGTACAAAAGCCTCCTTTAGTCATGATCATGACTTACGGTTTGGTTTCAGTTCGATTCCGAACCGCAAGTTCCGGTTCTAAAAAACTAGTAAGAACCAAAACCTTAACCTTTGTCTAGAGCTGTTCAAGGGCCGGGCTACCCACCCAAGCGCGTAAGCCCGCCCGATATTTTAAAGGGCTTGGACAAGAATTTTAAGCCCGTTGGATGAGTTTGGACAAAAATATCAAGCCCGTTTATTAAATGGGCCGGACTTGGGTATGAGAGCAAAAGCCCAAGCCCTGCCCGGGCCCGGTCCGATTAAGAAAATATATTTGTTTTTATTTTTATTTGTGATATATAATATATATTAAATATACTTTATACGTACACCGTATGTTAAATAAGAAAAAGATGAATAATATATATAGAAAATCTTATTATCAATGAGAATAGTATGTTATAGGTAGTATATATCATATTTTATATTTATAATTATATTATATAATTAATTAATATAATTTAATTCTTAAAATAATTATTAAAAAAATATTAAACGGGCTTTGGGACGGGCCTTGGTTTAAATATTTGATAAATGGGTCGGGCTTGGACAAAAGTTTGAGACCCGTTTTATAAATGGGCTAGGCTTGGGCAACACTAATGGCCTTAATCTCAAGGCTAGGCCCGGCCCGAACCCGGCCCGGCCCGGCCCATGAACAGGTCTACCTTTGTCTAAAGCTTCTGTTTATACCCTAATTTACAATTAGGGATAGACTTGTAAAATGGTCAGGCCTAATAGATCAAAGGTTGAGATTCAAGTTTAAATTTCATTAGACTTTGATCATTTGGTTAGAAAAAGACTTTTTGCTTAACCCTAAGTCCGATTTCAACCCAAAGATAATTTGAAACCCACATGATTAAGTAATTATTATTTACTTGATTAATTAAATTGGAGGAAAATCAAACGGCCACATAGTTGGTCGTGAGATTCGGCCACATAGTGGTCGTGAGATTCGGCCACATAGTGGTTGTGGGAAGAGACCAAAGCTACACTGGTAAAAATCATCTTTTATGTTAGGCTAAATGGTTTTACAATTTATAGATATTTTTTAAAGCCATGTCTTATTGCCATGAGCGGCTTCGCGTTTTGCTTCGGCCTTAATCTTCAGGTTAAATTCTTTGACCAAGCTAACGATTTGTTTTGATTCGAAGCAAGCAATATTATGCCGCACCTTGAGCAAGAATTAAGGCCGTGTGAAGGCAAATTAAAGTCATGGAAAAGTCTTGATAACACTCACAAGGAAATTATGTGTGTACGAATTGATTGATCATAATTTCCTAGTTTTTTGGATCTAGAGTCGTATTGAGAATTCATGAAGTCGATCGCAATCTCTTGATGGAAGGGATTTTGTCAGAAGCCTTGGCTATATAAGTAGACATACCTCCAACGTTGAAAAGGATCTCCGGACCAACAACCTGCCCAGTGCAAACTACACAACACTTCAAGCTCTACGCTTACTACATTCCTCTTTTTTCCTTGCTCTTGCAAGTTATTGTTTTGTTTTTGTTTTCTTAGACTCTTGTCTACTCCTTTTTAAGACACTTGTCTTAACAATCCTCTCTTGTAATTTTCTCATTTGCAATAACAATCCATGTTATTTTGTTCAAACTTGTTAAACCTGATTACGCTCATGCAAAAGTCTAGGTTGCATGTATTAGACACTTCGGTGTGACTTACAACCAGTTCTCACAAATACAATCGTCTGATCCAATTTGATTTCAAGCTCTCTAAGCTCGCATTAATTCCTTTGTCAATTTGAGTAAATTGACTGGCACGCCCCTCTCCGCGATCCGACCGTGTGCCCAGGGAGATTTTGGCTCAACATCTCTTTTTGGCACACCCAGTGGGACCAAGAAGGACTTCTTACTTGACAATTTCTATCAGGTTGTTTACAAGTCTATTTTACATATTTTAGTTTTTATTTACGTTTCTACACTTTGTGATTTCACATTCACGTTACTAATATGCCTCCGAAAGAAGCTGGAAAGAAAGTGGAATCTTCCCATAGCATGGCCTTGCGTGGTCATGAGACTGAAAAGGAGCATGTTGACCTTCCAGAAGCTCAACAAATGACTGCAATTATGGCTAACCTTAAAGCCATGATGCAAGATCTAAAAACAGATCAAGCGGCCATGATGCAAGATCTAAAAACAGAGCTAGAGTGAAGGATTGAAGATCAACGTACTCAGACAGAAGATACTCTCAGGTATGTCATGGGAAGACTCCCACCACTCGGGGGGCAAAACCAAATGTCGATGCCAGATCAACAGCAAATTCGGCAATACTCGAGAGAAATTGCACTTCCTGCCCAATGAGGTGTCAATGTTGCTATGGATGATGTGGAAGTCCCACCTCCCCCACTTGGGGTTGATAACGTCCTTGAGAGGCAAGATCTCATTCTTCCCATAGAGGAAGTTGCGGATAATGTCAATGAAGTGAATCAGGTTGAAATTGGTGTTTTTGTGCCACCACATGTTCGTGGAAATGGCGTGGGAAATGGCCACCAAGGGATTCACAACGGCCATAACGCCATAATTGCCATAATTGAGCTAGGAATGGTGGTAACGGCAATGCTAATGGCAATGGTAACAACCATCGCCATGCTGCACCACGCCAGCAACAACAACAACAAAAAGGGGCATTAGCTCCTGCACATCGTGCTCCAGTTATGGAAGCTTTTCGTCAAGAAGAGCCCGCTCAACTACAACTCAACAAGAACCAGGTTATTGAAATAATACAGGATGTAATTGGCCCCGGGTATAGAAGAATGACAAGGCCAATATTCCAAAAACCATATCCTGAAGCATTTGATCAGTTGTATCCTTTTCCAAGGGGGTACAAATTTCCTGACTTTAATCCTATTTTTTCAGGAACTTCATCTGATCTTTCAACTGTTGAGCACGTGGGTCGCTTTTCCATCCAGTGTGGAGAGGCAAACACCGGCTTCCAAAAGTTGAGATTGTTCCCAAACTCTCTCACAGGGGTCGCGTTCACTTGGTACATTAATCTTCCACCTAACTCCGTTACGACGTGGGAGGAAATGGAAAGACTTTTCCATACTCAGTTTTACAAAATAGAGCCGGAGATTTCCATGGTTGATCTCTTAAGATTGTCCCAAAGAAAGGGAGAGTCGGCTGAGGATTATATTGCTAGGTTCAAAAAACTGAGGAACCGTTGCCGCATTGCTTTGCCAGAGCAAGAATTTGTGCGTCTAGCACAAAATGGTTTAGATCTCGAACTTCGGAAGAAATTCGAAGGAATGGAGTTCAGGGATTACTATGAGATGTCTACAAAGGTGGCTCGATATGAAAGGTTGCTACATGAAGAATTGGAGAGGAGAAGCTCTTCATATGGCACATATTATCATGAACCTAATTATGAGTTGGGTGTGGCCGAAATCAAAACTGATAGGCCAATTGAATGTCCTGCATTGGTGAAGACGGGTATGAGGCATCCACAGACTCAGGAATATCTCGCAATGGCTTATCAGAGGCAAGCAGAAAAAAAGCCACATGATGGCAATCGCATCTATTCTTTTGATGTTTCAAAAACTTCTGATGTCTTTGATTATCTTTACAAATCTGGGATGGTTAAATTGCCTCCTGGACACAATATTCCTCCTTCGGAAAGCATCAAGGGGAAAGAATACTGCAAATACCACGACTCGTGGAGACATTCCACCAATAGTTGTACTGTATTTCGAAATATAGTACAAGAGAAAATTAAGCGTGGAATCTTAAAGTTTCCGGAGCCTCCGAAGAAAGAGATGGGGGT
>AWUE01024270.1:0-51825 GCA_001974825.2 Corchorus olitorius
CTAAGCTGCTGTAGACACCCATTTTTGTCATGTATCCTTCAGTTTAAATTAATTTGTTTCTTATTTGGCGTTAGGGTCACCCAGGGGCATTTCAGTCATTTTTACACTAAGGGCATATTCATGGGCATTTTAGTCATTTGCATGTTCAGGGGTATTTTGGTCATTTTAAGTTCACATTTAATTTAGATTAACTAATTTATTTTTAGTCATTTACATTGCATTAGAAAAACCCAAAAAATCTTAATGGACACCTTTGGCATTTTTGCATTTTTCATGATTTAGCCTCATTTAATAATTCAGTATTGATTGCATTAGAAATACATAGCTTAGGCCTCCTTAGTAATAAGTCTAGTTTTGAAATGGCATTTACATGTCCCTTGTTTTATTAAGTTTGCCCAATTTAGCTTCATTGATCGCTTTCATTTCTCATTAAGCATGTTCATCATATTAAGCACTTTTTGGTTCATTTCATATTAGGCATATTTTATTGTCATTTTTTAACTAATCATGTGGGTACTTAGTGGCACGTGTTAATCATAGTCATGCATTGCATTATGAGTTGGATTTATTTTTGGAACATTTGCATATGAGATACAAAAAAGAAAAAGAAATAGTAATAATAAGCAAAGTAATCTGTTTGTATTTACAATAGAAGCACAAAAAAGAAGAGGGGGAATTAATGTTGCATGATTTGGGTTTACATTTTTACAAGGTAAAAAAAAGTGTTCACTTCCTTCCCAACTGCAAGGTTCCTATCTCCAAATGTCATCTAACCTATTTGGAACTTCACTCATAAGTACCCCTCATTTCCTTTGATTCTCTCAAGCTTTCAAAATTGGTGCATCCGTCCTTGCTAGTAGCATGGATCCAGTTTGCCCCATTGGACCATAGCCATAGGCATCGCATTACTGGCTCATATTGGTCTCAACCAAGCATTATAGAGTCAGCCATGAAATTGCATAATGACTTGTAATAGTTTGCATCACCTAACCTATTTGGAACAAGTATTCAGAAGTAGGAATTTTTACAAGTCAGAGGCAAACACTGCAATATGCCTTTCCAGCAAAAAAGGCTCAAAACAATGATATGGATTCAACAAGCAACCGGATCAGCACAAGGATCAGACAGAAGCAATCAATAAACAACTTTTTTAGTCTCCATAACAGCACCAATTGCTTGGCATACACACTCAACCCACAGCAACAAAACAAACATTTAACATAGTTCTAGATATTCTAGTAGGCATTTTCACATTTCAAATCACACACACACATTTCCCAGCAGCATTATTTTAAACATTTCATCATCCTAGCAAGCATTTAATTTTCTACTTATATCTTTACATTTGGAAAGTTGACAACTAGAACCTGCATTTAGGAGTTGTTTTTTTACCATGACACTTAATCTTCATGCTTTGGATAAAAACAAGGACTAAATTTAAACTTCACACAAACTCATCACAGTGAATTTAAGCCATTCAGTCACAGAGAGGAAAGTTACCTTAAAAAAAATCTCACATCTCCCTTGCCAGCTCATTCTGCCACCTTAGCCTCCTGATCTTATCTTTCACAACAACCTACACATAGAGACAGAAAAATTGGTTAGAGCAAGGGAAGGAAAATGATGCTTTGAATGGAAGGGGGGATGGTTTTCTCTTTGGGGGGGGGGGGGGGGGAACTCAATAGCTCTAGACCTAAAAAAAACCCTCTCGGCTCTCTCTCTCTAAAAATTTTCTGATCTTGTTAGCTCCCACTTCCACAAGAAAATCCTTTATAGACAGAGACTCCTTCTCTACCAAGCTCTTTTCCCTCTACCTACACAGAGACTCAAATACACAGAAGCTCACCGATTCACAGCATCCTCCTTGCTTGACACACTCTTCGAGCATCAAGCTCCCTCACTCTTATCTCTCAAAATACACACACCACAAAAATCCAAGGCTCTCTCTCGATAACTCTCTCTAAAAAGAAACCCTTCTCTCCTCATTCACTACAGTCTCTCATAAAAACCCAATTCAGTAGTAATCAAGAAAAAATACAGAAAAAAAAATAGAAGCAAATCAGAGAGTAGAGGAGGAGAGCTCACCCAAATAAACGTTTGAGTCCATTGTCAATTTCCTTCTTTTGATTCCCCTTCCTTTGTTCCTTTTTCGGGTTTGGGTTCATGGTTGGTTCCATGGAGAATCATTCGAATCTGAGGTGGTTTATTGAAATTGTTTGACGGGTTTGGAAGTTTAGAGAAAGGGGATCAATTTAGTTTAGAGAAAGGGGATCAATTTAGAGTAGAGATCGGGGTTAAATGGGACTTTGGGGTTTCGGGTTTTAAATCGTCAATTGGTAGAGGGATTTTGAGTCAGATGGTTTCAGGGAGTCTTTTACCGAGATTTGAAGGCTGTGCCGTCGGCTATATATGTTGGAGTTTGCAGTTGGCATTTCAGGCGATTTAGGTTTTGGATTTTTCAGAGGTAATCTTTAAGGTTATCGATAGGAAGGAAAAATTAAGGTGAAAAGGAGTGACGAGGGCTAAAGGATTAGTTTTGTGAAGCTCAGGTTGAAGGTAGTGCCAGTTGGTATAGATGATGGCGTAGCTGACATTGAAGCAGTGGCGGTAATTTAGTTAAGATTGGAGAAAATGGAGGGGGGGGGGCGCTAGGGTTTGGCAAGGAAGAAGAAGAGGAATTAGAAGGAGAAAGGGTAATAAGGAAGAGGGGTTTCGGGTTAAACGGTGCGTTTCAGGTAAGGTTCTAACCTTTTCCAATTAAGCCCTTTAATTTGTGCATTTAAATCCTGTAGGTTGTTATTTAATTCACTTAAAGACTGCAACTTATTTCCGTTTTCAAGATAGTCCCTGATCTAATGTAACATTTGTTATTTGATTCAATATCGCCCCTGATATAGGATTGCATTTTGGATTTATGCGGCCTAGTCCCTGATTTAAGATTTATTTCCTGATTTAATGCAATTTAGTCCCTGATTTAGGATTTTATTTACTCTTGATGCAATTTAATCCCTGATTTTAGAAATTGAGGCTATGATTGTGCAATTGGGTGCCTAATTTATATTCTTGATATTTAATTTGTGTTGTTTTGATTCCTGAACTTTGCTAATTGCCTACTTTATGTGCAGAAAGGTCCCCGATTTTTCCAATTGGGACCCTGATGCATGTCATTGATATTCAATTTATGTTCTTTGCTCCCTGAGTTCTGCTAATTGTTTTGTTGATGTGCAGATAGGTGTCCAATTTATCCAAATTGGCAGTGAAGCTTTTAATTTCTTTCAATTTTGTTCTTTGTTAGTTTAATTTCAGTTTGATTAGGCCTTGATTTGTAATAATTTAGTAAATTAGAACTTAACTGCATGCATATCATACTTATTTGTATACTTAAACTGTTTGCATTACATGCCACCATTATATGCCCCGATTCATAAAGTGGTGTTTTTGACTATGACGGGCCAATCTCAGGTAAAGGTGCATGAGCACGACCTCTCGAGACTTCGCTCCGAGATTGAATGATCTTTACGAATACCCCCAGAGGGCCGGGCTAGGTTAGTGAAGGTCAATTCAAGTAAACCACTTTTATTAACCAACTAATAAACCAGACTTTGCATCCATCATCTCATACATGCATTAGGTAATATCTAGGTCTAAATTGGAAAGATGGTAAGAATGAAAAAAATGAAAAAAATCAGAAAATTAAAAGATGTAATAAAAAGGGATTTTCCAAAAATGTTTTCTCCATTAAGTTTTCTCCTACTCAGTTTTCAAAAGAAATTAAAATTGGTAATCAAGAGCTCTCAAGATTCAATTGAGGCTTTCAAATTCAAATCAGACTTGGTTTATCAAATGGATGACGGAAAAAGATTTCCAAAACAATAAGAAAAAAAGATTTTCACACCATTTTTAGGAAGACTAAAATATGAGGTTTCCAAATAAAGTAAAAGACTTAAAAAACAAAAATAAAAGGTTTTGACACAGTATTTTCAAAACCTCTTCCCATTGCGGGAGATTCAACAAGAGAACAAATAATGAAAGAGAATCGGGACAGAATTGATCGACGGTGTTCGATCATATTTTTCAAATTTACGACATTTGTTTTAAAGAGGATTTCCTTTCCCTTTATAGCCCTTTCTAATAATAATCGAGATCAAGGATTAAAAGCAACCAACTTTTCTTTTCGACCCAGTAGATCTAGTTAGACTAGAGTTACCGTCACTTGATGAGCAACTCGGGGGTGATAATCCTTCCCCGAGCATAATCGACTCCCGAACCTAGACTTAGGTTACAAGACCGGACCTTAAGTTTAGTGGGTCCATTGCCAAGCTTTGGACCTTACTTAGCTTAGGTGGCTTTTAGGTGGCTAATCACACCGTAGAAAAAAACAAAAGATTAGTGGCGACTCATATCCAATGTCGTCTCGGCAGGGTTCCCCGAACCCGAACGTTTCGACAGCTTGGCGACTCCACTGGGGACTGTTGTAGAGAGTCAGGCCTCACTTAGTCTAAACAAAATCTAGGGCTAATAAAATTGTTGTTTATTACTCTTGTGCTTTGATATTTCTGCTATCTTCACCCATATCTTGTTGTTTTCTTTGTCTTTTATTGTGGTTAGTTACTAGGTCTGCCAGATTTTGTTTTAGGGTACTGGTAAGCCGTTCCATCACACACTTCACTTTATACTTTTCATTCATGCATAGACCGCCTACAAACCCGGGCATCCTATAGTTTTGGGAGGTATAATAGCAAGCCTTTGTGGGACTTGTTTGTTCCCGTACAGGTTGTGTGAAAAACCTCCACCCAAGAAAATTCTACTAGCCCAGTAATGGATACTAGTGGGTTGAATTGGGAACCTTTAGGTGTAGTTTCACCTGACATATAGTGGAGCGGCTTCCCGCCTAGGTAGGGCCAAACCCGTAAGGAGGAGTGTATTAGGTACACATAAGAAACACCTCTTACCCTTACTTCTCGTTTTTCAAAAAAGGACCGTAGAGAGAGTAAACTCCTTACTCTCAATAAATAAACCACCCGCCCCAGGAGGACCTTGGTGTCCGAGCTTTTGTTCGCAGAAAACTTTTTATTCAAAAAAGGGCATGATTGTACTTCCATTTTTAGTTATTCATTCATGCTTTATCATTATGCTTAGTTATTAACCGTTTTTGTTCAGTCTCTCTTTCCTTTTTGTAGTTGCATATGAATAACCCTTCTGTTTTGCAGGTTCCATCCTAGAAAATCATGACATCATTTTTTGTATTCTTATGCATCCATATATTCTATAATTGACCATGCATATCCATTTATTTGTTTATCGACATAGATCGCCATGTCATGTTGCATCTAGGTACATATTTTTATTATCATCATATCCATCGATATAGGTCATACATCCTTCATGCATTGTCCATGTCTCCATATATATATGTTCATAAATCCATCATGCATATTCCATTCCTTTGTATATATGTTCATGCATAGGTCGTGCATTATCCATTCATTACTACAGGCATCTATTTTGCATTATCCTTATCTTTTGTAAATAGATTTATTTTGTGCATATAGGCAATACATTTATTGTGGATATTACTGGTTTTCTATCTATTGGAGTCTAACATCATTAGGGGAGCATTTTTTTTGAACCATCAAGTGCCGCATTGGGCCTTAATCAGCGAGGAGGATCGATGAAGTTTTCTTTCAGATATATTGTCCAAAGTCAGGCCGTGCCAGTAAAGTCGCTCTCGCTCAAACCAATGGCTGTTCAATATACGACTCTAGAATCTCATGGGAAAGAATTGACAATCCCAAAATCAGTGACAATAGGGAACAGAAAACTGCCATAAGAAGGGATTTTCTGAAACTGATGAACTCTTTTCTCACGTGCATAGCATCTGCATAGATTTTTGTCATTTGTATCTTCTCATGCTTATAATTGTTAAAATTGACGCACTTTTGCCTGTGAATATTTGCTGAATTGGGTGATCACCATTTTGAAACAGTTCCCAAAGCACTTTATAATTTTCACTTGGGCAATGAGCAAAGGAATGTCTGATTTATAAAAGGTTTGGAAAAAACAAAACGAGATTCTTTTGAATAAACAATTGTGATCAAAACTGGAACTTTTTCTTAAAAATGATAACATGATAACTCGATTTGTGTCAACATTGCCAGAACCCCAAAATTTCATTGATCCTAAAAGAGCCCATTTTTCCTCTTAGAAACCAATTTGAATCTGAGACTTATTGAGATCTTTCCATTCCTCTGACCAAGTTACTTTCAAAGGCCAAATTCAAATCACTTGTAGGCCTCGGGAAGACTGGTTCAAAAATCAAATAAGCCCACTTCCATAACACCTTTCAAACCAATTCAATTGTTGAGACACCTTTATCACCCTTGTGATTAGTGGGGTCCAACACTCAGTGTAGTAATAACATGCTCATCTTCATCAATAAAGAGGTCCGACAAGACAATGAGGCGGAAGACATGGATCATCAAATTCCCATCAAAGAAAAAGAAAAAATGGGCCTAAAAAAGAAAGAGGTCGCAAAAAGAGAATAAAAAGAGTTGCAACATCATGCGCTTGCACAGTTTTCCAGGATGGCAAAAAACAAGAGACGTTTTTCAAGAAAAATTGTTTTCAAGAAAAAAAGGTTTTCAAAAATGAGTTTTCAAAAGGTTTTGGATTTTCTAAAGGTCGCCTTTCATCAAAATATCCAGATCTGAAATGATAAATGGCCTTCTTTCTTATTCCTTCACTTGTAGAAAATTATCCATAGTTGTCCCCTTTAAGCCTTACGGATTTTCTTTCGATTCAACCCTGATCAAGGATCACCCTCCACACTGGGGGGCAAAGATGAAGAAGGATCGACCTCAAAAGAACGGGTCTGCAGTCAAAGTTAAAAGTGGGGCATTCCAGCATTAATGAGTTCAATTCATAAAGAAGCATTCAGTTCATTTCATCAAGTACTTCAAATCAAAGTTCAAATCAAAAGTGAATTAAAGGCAAAAACGAAGAAGCTGAAAGCTGAAAAATGGAAGATCAAGTTCGGTAGCATCCTTCACAACAGAGAAAGTGATCCTTGGATCGAGCACCCTCAAACACATTTTTAAGCCTTTTATCCTTTCTTTGGCACCCCTAACCCAATCCCACATTACGTGCCTAATAAAGTCCATCTTTGATCAGGTCAGGATATCAAAGGTGAAGGGATTGTTCCAAAAATAGAAATTGTTTTTGCAAAAGAAAAAGTGTTTTTCCCAAAAAGGTTTTTAGAGAAAATTGTTTTCAAAAGTTCTTCAAATGCAAGTGCATGATGAGGAAAAAAGAAGAAAAATCAAATTAATCAAATAAAAAGACGGATACAGCTCTAGGATGAAAACCCAAAAAGGACAGTCTAGAGCAAAGATGAGAATTCTTAGAGCCTCCAAAACAGTCAGAGAAAACATGACTTCTTTCACAGTAATTAAGCACTGACTCGAGAGTGGGCAATGTCATTTCAATCTCGTTAAAGTGAAGCCAACACACCAAAATAAATCTTTTCGACAATCGCCATTCAATCCTTTCGATACCCAATGTTGATACAAATCATTTTGGACAAATAAAAAATTGAGAATGTTTTGAAAATATGTTTTGTAAAAGATTTGCATTCCATTTGTGAGCCCAAGAAGAGGGACAAGTCAATGATATCCAACGAGAAAATTTTCTAAGTGGTGGTCACCAAATCTTTCTGAGAAAGTCTCTTTTAGTAGGGCCACATATATATGGGGCATTTTTTCACAAAATCATAAAATGTTTTCTGGTGGCAAAAGGGCAATGTCTTATGGGATAATTTTAAATCATATCATGTTTCAAGAAGATTCAACTACACGGTTAATACCTATGAGAATTTTTGAGTTTTGAATTAAATTATGTTGCAGGATGTTGGCAAGGAAAATGGTACCAAGGTTGGGGCAAAGGAGTCAGCTAGAAGCTTGTCAAGGAGACATTTGGTTACACAAGGGAAGTCAATATCATATTGGTCTCCTTAGTCAATTCATCTTTTCAGCATACATATGCATTCATGCATACATGCACACTAGAACATTTCCTCTTCATCCATAGCAGAAGGGCAAGATAAAGAGTCAGGTTCATTATGAGTGCAGAAAGAGGAACTCAGAGTCATCCAACAGAAGTTGTTTGGGGCATGCCTATAAATAGAGGAATTCAAAATCATTAGAAAGGAAGCCGTTGGGGCAAATTTAGAACAAAGAAGAAGGAAGTTAAGATCCTAACAGTGGAAGACACCGGAAATCACAACTTGGTAGACACAAGTCAGACAAGTGAGGGCAGAAAAGAGGACAAAAGGACAAAAAAGAGAGCTCAGGAAACGAGAAGGTAAGAAAGAGGAGTCGGGAAGAGGAAAGAGACAGAGCCGGGAATGGTTGAAAAAGGTGGATCCAAGAAGGGGGAAGACCCATTCAAACAGAGAAGGAGAAGCCAAAAGAAGTTCAATAGGAATTCACCAGAAGATGATGATGATGGCTCGAAGTTCAAAAAGATCAAGCTCCATCTTTTAAAAGATGCTGGTTAATCAAAGGTGATATTCGCAGAAGATTCAATTGGGGTAAGAGCTCATATAATGACAAAGAGTTAGCAGATCAGGGGCAAGATGAGTAAGGGGAGATCAATAAGAGTCAATGAACAAGGAATGCTAGAGAAGAGAAAGGTGAACAGATTTGTAAGAGGTTGATCGGAGGACGATCATTTCAAAACAGACCAACAATAGATTTTTCTGAAAGCAATGTTCAAAGGTAATCAAAGATGATCCCGCAGACGGTTTCTTAGAGGATTTCAAAAGTACACTGGAAGACGGTTTGCTCGAAAATATTTTCAAATGTTGATTGGAAGACGGTTTGCTAGAAAAAATTTTCAAATGTTGATTGGAAGACAATCTTATTAAGGAGTACACCGGAAGACGGTTTGCTAGAAAGAATTTTGAAATGTTGACTGGAAGACAATCTTATTAAGGAATACACCGGAAGACGGTTATTTAGAAATAGATTTTAAGAAGTCAATCAGAAGAAGGTTTATCAGATTTAGATATCCAGAAGCCAATTGGAAGACGATTTTTCAGGAAGATTTTCAGAATTAAAAATTGACTGGAAGACAATCTCCTCAAATGTGTTGGAAGACGACTTTCTCAAATTAAATTCCTCAAAGGGATCTTTTCAAAGAGTATCGAAAGATGATTTTCTTAAGATTGAATTGGAAGACAGTTCAAACGATAAGCGGAAGACGGTCCTTTTGAGATTGAATTGGAAGACAGTTCAAAGGATAAGCGGAAGACAGTCCTTTTAAGATTGGATTGGAAGACAGTTCAAAGAAGTTGATCGGGAGACAATCCATTTCGAAGTAAAAAGAAAAGCAAACGTTTGACTCGGCAACAGGGGCAGGTGTCTAGTTCTTTGCGCACTTCCTAACTCCCAAAAAGTATGCAAACTACTTCTTTGCACACTTCTCAATAGTTAGCAAGCGCACAAAGAAGGGCAGCTGTGGACACCCATTTTTTTCCTGTATCCTTCAATTTAAATCAGTTTGTTTCTTATTTGGCGTTAGGGTCACCCAGGGGCATTTCGGTCATTTTTACACTAAGGGCATATTCAGGGGCATTTTAATCATTTCCACGTTCAGGGGTATTTTGGTTATTTTAAGTTCACATTTAATTTGGATTAACTAATTTATTTTAGTCATCTAAATTGCATTAGAAAAACCCAAAAAAATCTTAATGGACACCTTTGGCATTTCTGCATTTTTCATGGTTTAGCCTCATTTAATAATTCGATATTGATTGCATTAGAAATACGTAGCTTAGGCCTTCTTACTAATAAGTCTAGTTTTGAAATGGCATTTACATGTCCCTTGTTTTATTAAGTTTGCCCAATTTAGTTTCATTGATCGCTTTCATTTCTCATAAAGCATGTTCATCATATTAAGCACTTTTTGGTTCATTTCATATTAGGCATATTTTATTGTCATTTGCTAACTAATCATGTGGATACTTAGTGGCACGTCTTAATCATAATCATGCATTGCATTATGAGTTGGATTTGTTTTTGGAACATTTGCATATGAGATACAAAAAAAAAGAAAAGAAATAGTAATAATAAGCAGAGTAATCTGTTTGTAATTACAATAGAAGAACAAGAAAAGAAGAGGGGGAATTTATGTTTCATGATTTGGGTTTACATTTTTACAAGGTACAAAAAAGTGTTCACATCCTTCCCAACTGCAAGGTTCCTATCTCCACATGTCATCTAACCTATTTGGAACTTCACTCATAAGTACCCCTCATTTCCTTTGCTTCTCTCAAGCTTTCAAAATTCGTGCACCCATCCTTGCTAGTAGCATGGATCCAGTTTGCCCCATTGGACCATAGCCATAGGCATCACATCACTGGCTCATATTGGTCTCAACCAAGTATTGAAGATCCTTGTCCTATGATCTTGATGCAAGACCTGCAGAAATCAAGTGACAGAGTCAGCCATGAAACTTGCACAATGACTTGTAATAGTTTGCATCACCTAACCTATTTGGAACAAGTATTCAGAAGTAGGAATTGTTACAAGTCAGAGGCAAACACTGCAATATGCATTTCCAGTAAATAAGGCTCAAAACAGTGAGATGGATTCAACAAGCAACCGGATCAGCACAAGGATCAGACAGAAGCAATCAATAAACAACTTTTTTAGTCTCCATAACAGCTCCAATTGCTTGCCATACACACTCAATCCACAGCAACAAAACAGACATTTAGCATAGTTCTAGATATTCTAGTAGGCCTTTTCACATTTCAAATCAGACACACACATTTCCCAGTAGCATTATTTTAAACATTTCATCATCCTAGCAAGCATTTAATTTTCTACGTATATCTTTACATTAAGACAGTTAACAACTAGAACCTGCATTTAGGAGTTGTTTTTTTACCATGACCCTTAATCTTCATGCTTTGGATAAAAACAGGGACTAAATTTAAACTTCACACAAACTCATCACAGTGAATTTAAGCCATTCAGTCATAGAGAGGAAAGTTACCTGAAAAAATGATTGCTCATCTCCCTTGCCAGCTCATTCTGCCACCTCAGCCTCCTGATCTTATCTTTCACAACAACCTGCACAAAGAGACAGAAAAATTGGTTAGAGCAAGGGAAGGAAAATGATGCATTGAATGGAAGGGGGGATGGTTTTCTCTCTGGGGGGAACTTAGTAGCTCTGGACCTAAAAAAAACCCTCTCGGCTCTCTCTCAAAGAAAAAAAAGGGTCTCTCTCTCTCTGAAAATTTTCTGATCTTGCTAGCTCCCACTTCCACAAGAAAATCCTTCATACACAGAGACTCCTTCTCTACCAAGCTCTTTCCCTCTACCTACACATAGACTCAAATACACAGAAGCTCACCGGTTCACAGCATCCTCCTTGCTTGACACACTCTTCGATCATCAAGCTCCCTCACTCTCATCTCTCAAAATACACACACCACAAAAATCCAAGGCTCTCTCTCGATAACTCTCTCTAAAAAGAAACCCTTCTCTCCTCATTGACTACACTCTCTCTAAAAACCCAATTCAGTAGTAATCAAGAAAAAATACAGAAAAATAAAAAAAGGTAAAGCAAATCAGAGAGTTGGAGGAGGAGAGCTCACCCAAATAAACGTTTGAGTCCATTGTCAATTTCCTTCTTTTGCTTCCCCTTCTTTTGTTCCATTTTCGGGTTAGGGTTCATGGTTGGTTTCATGGAGAATCATTCGAATCTGAGGTGGTTTATTGAAATTGTTTGAGGGGTTTGGAAGTTTAGAGAAAGGGGATCAATTTAGAGTAGAGATCGGGGTTAAGTGGGACTTTGGGGTTTCGGGATTTAAATCGTCAATTGATAGAGGGATTTTGCATCGGATGGTTTCACGGAGTCTTTTACCGGTGATTTGAAGGCTAGTCCCATTTGTTAATTGATTCAATTTCGCCCCTGATTTAGGATTTCATTTTTGATTTATGTGGCCTAGTCCCTGATTTAAGATTTTTTTCCTGATTTAATGCAATTTAGTCCCTGATTTAGGATTTTATTTACTCTTGATGCAATTTAATCTTTGATTTTTGAAATTGAGGCTATGATTGTGCAATTGGGTGCCTAATTTATATTCTTGATATTTAATTTGTGCTGTTTTGATTCCTGAACTTTGCTAATTGTCTGCTTTATGTGCAGAAATGTCCCCGATTTGTCCAATTGGGACCCTGATTCATGTCATTGATATTCAATTTATGTTCTTTTCTCCCTGAATTCTGCTAATTGTTTTCTTGATGTGCAGATAGGTCTCCAATTAATCCAATTTGGCCGTGAAGCTTTTAATTTGTTTCAATTTTGATCTTTGTTAGTTTGATTTCAATTTGATTAGGCCTTCGTTTGTAATAATTTAGTAAAGTAGAACTTAATTGCATGCATATCATACTTATTTGTATACTTAAACTGTTTCATTATATGCCACCATTATATGCCCTTATTCATAAAGTGGTGTTTTTTACTATGACGGGCCAATCTCGGGTAAAGGTGCATGAGCACGACCTCTCGAGACTTCGCTCCGAGATTGAATGATCTTTACGAATATCCCCGGAGGGCCGGGCTAGGTTCGTGAAGGTCAATTCAAGTAAACCCCTTTTATTAATCAACTAATAAACCGGACTTTGCATCCATCATCTCATACATGCATTAGGTAATATCTAGGTCAAAATTGGAAAGATGGTAAGAATGAAAACAAATGAAAAAATCAGAAAATTAAAAGATGTAATAAAAAGGGATTTTCCAAAAATGTTTTCTCCATTAAGTGTTCTCTTACTCAGTTTTCAAAAGAAATTAAAATTGGTAATCAAGAGCTTTCAAGATTTAATAGAGGCTTTCAAATTCAAATCAGACTTAGTTTATCAAACGGAAGACGGAAAAAGATTTCCAAAACAATAAGAAAAGAAGATTTTCACACCATTTTTAGGAAGACTAAAATGGGAGGTTTCAAAATAAAGTAAAAGACTTAAAAAACAAAAATAAAAGGTTTTGACACAGTATTTTCAAAACCTCTTCCCAGTGCGGGAAATTCAACAAGAGAACAAACAGTGAAAGAGAATCGGGACAGAATTGATCAACGGTGTTTGATCATATTCTTCGAATTCTCGACATTTGTTTTAAAGAGAATTTCCTTTTCCTTTATAACCCTTTCTAATAATAATCGAGATCAAGGATTAAAAGCAACCAACTTTTCTTTTCGACCCAGTAGATCTAGTTAGACTAGAGGTACCGTCACTTGACGGGCGACTCGGGGGTGCTAATCCTTCCCCGAGCATTATCGACTCCCGAACCTAGACTTAGGTTACAAGACCGGACTTTTAAGTTTAGTGGATCCATTGCCAAGCTTTGGACCTTACTTAGCTTAGGTGGCTAATCACACCTTAGAAAAAAAAAAATTAGTGGCGACTCCTTTCCAATGTCGTCTTGGCAGGGTTCCCCGGACCCGAACGTTTCGACAGCTGCGCAAACAGAATAGGCACAAATTATTGTGTTTAATATGTTAATATGTTCATAGCATAATATAGTAGCTATGGGGCAGATGAATATAAATGTTGGAAGTTGTTACTGTTGGGGTGGTGGCAGCTCTGTTCTAGCAATCTGTTGTTAAGCATAGTATATAGTATAGTCAATAACTCAATATAGCATGTGACACACAAAAGATACTTCATATAGGCAGAGTGCTTCAAGGTCTATTTTGGAGCTTCCTCCTTTATTTTATGTAAAAATTCTTCTTGTTTATGTAACTGATTTTATATTCTGTTAGGGTGGAACTTTTTTAAACTACAACTCTCTTGTATGTTTCTTTTTGCATATATGAATTATTTGACTACAAATTTTTTGTATGTCAGCTGTTATTCACATTTATTCTTCTCCAAAGTTATCCTACACACTTGGGACATACAACTTAAGATATCTACCATTTATATTTCTAGGATGATCAATTCCATCCAAATCTTGTAAATGATAAGCATTTCCCCCAAGTATCTTATTGACTTGAGAAGGACCTTCCCAACTAGGAGACCATTTACGATATTTAGGATCATTAACCCCTAATGGCAATACTGTTTTCCAAACAAAATCACCATTTTTGAATGATTTAGGTTTCAACCTTTTATAATATGCTTTTGCAACTTGTAATTTCTGTTTCTGCATACTTTCAAAAGCTTGGATCCTTGTCTCATCCAAGTCCATCTTTTCCAAGTGCATTAATTCTACATATTCATCTAGTAGAAGCTCATTTTGAATCTAAACTCTCAAAGATCTTACATTTATTTCAACTGGCAACACAACATCATGCCCATAAACCAATGCATAAGGTGTTGTACCCATTGCAATCCTTTTAGATGTTCTAAAACCCATAAGGTTTCTGGCAATAATTCTGGCCATTTGTTTGGTTCATTTGTAATCATTTCTTCCAAGATTTGTTTTGTAATCTTATTTGATGATTCAACTTGACCATTAGCTTGAGCAAAATATGGTGTTAAATGTACCAGCTTAATACCAAATATAGACAAATACTCTTTTAGAATATCTCCAAAAACTGTTGCCTGGTCTGTGGTAATTGTTTCTGATATGGAGTAATAGCATATAACTTTCCTGCACAATTAGAGATAAACCTGCGTAAATAATTATTTGTCCAAGAAAACTTTGCAATTCTTTCTTATTTGTTGGAGATTTAGCATCCAAAATTGCCTTAGTTCTGTTTTTATCAAAATTCTATTCCTTTCCTATGAACTAGGAAACCTAGAAAATGGCCAGCTTGGACTCCAAATGCACATTTCAAAGGATTTAATTTCAAACCCCTTAATCTAGTTCTGTTTAATAACATTCCAAGTCTATTAAGATGTTCAACAAAATCAGTAGCCTTAACTACAATGTCATTTATATAGACCTCTACATATTTTCCAATCATATCATGGAAAATAGCATTCATAGCTCTTTGATATGTTGCTCCTGCATTTTTTAATCCAAATGGCATTACAACCCACTCATAAGTTCCTAAAGAACCTGGACACCTAAATGCAGTTTTAGAAATATCTTCTTCAGCTATGAATATTTGATTACACCCTGAATAACCATCTAAAAATGACATTACTCCATTTCCAGCAGCAGAGTCAATAAGCATATCTGCTATTGTTTAAGGAAATATGATATTCATCTTTAGGTGAAGCATTGTTTAAGTTCCTAAAATCAATGCACACTCGAAGTTTTCCATTTTTCTTCATTACTGTGACTATATTATATAGCCATTCAACATACCTAGCAGGCCTAATGAATCCAGCTTTCAACAACCTCTCTATTTCCTTTTTATCTTACGGTAAATCTCAAGTGTCACTCTTCTTGCAGGTTGTTTATGAGGTTTCACATTAGCCTTAATAGGTAACCTGTGTTCCACTAGATCCCTACTTAATCCAGGCATGTCAATATAGTCCCAGGCAAAGCAATCTTTAAATTTAACTAAAAAATTTACTAATTGCTTTTGTTGAAATTCTAATAAGAATGAACTTACAAATCTTGGTTTTGATTGATTAGAATCTGCCCCCAAGTTCACTTCTATTAAAGGATCTTGTACTATAACATGCACTTTTTCTTTTTCCCTTTTTTCTGATAAGGAAACTTGACTATCTACAATGCAAACTGACTTTGCATCTTCTTCACCTTCATCATGGAATAAACTTTTTTCAATTTGAATAATCCTAAACTTTCTTCAGAGTCTCTTTTACCACAGATGAAATGTCTCTATTCATCATCAACAATCTCTTCTATGACCACCGATGAAGTTCTCACCGAGTCTAATATAGCTTCCATAGATAATTTGCTTTATTCATTGTTATTAATCAATGAAATAGCCTTTGATGCTTCACCATTTAGGCCTTCTTCAATTCTCAGAGGACCATATGTGTTGGAGTACAGTTGAGCATCTAAACAACCAGCACTTACCACAAATGGCTTGTTGTCTGCTTGAACAATCTCAATTTCTCCATTTTCTTTCCATAACAAAACTACCTAATGTAATGATGATAGAATCGCACTATTAGAATGAATCCAATCTCTACCTAATAATGCATTATAAGTAGTTGAAGAACTGATTACAAAGAAAGCGGCAATTGAACTTACCTCCCCAACTTGTAAGTTTATTGGTAAGACACCTTTAGCCCTTGTAGAACCACCATCAAACCCAGAAATAACTATGTCTGAAGGCAGCAATTATGTACTTTCAGCTTTCAACTTTGACAGCATCCGATGAAGAATCACATTTAGAGCAGCTCCTTGTCCACCAAAATCTTTCTCACACGGAGTCCATTCATCACAGCAGAATTATAAAGTGGTCTCAGATGTTGCGTAAGTTCAGTTGGTGCCTTAACAAAGGACACTTTCCATTGTTTATCTTCCACCAAGATTTCATTTGGTTGACTTGACTCAACACTTGTACCATCTGATTCATCTTCAACAACATTAGCTTCTGGAATCCAATCTTCTTCATCTTCTAAAGTCAAGGATGCCATTGGTTCTATGACACTTCTTCTGTCCCATTTACTTCATCTAAAGAAACATGCTTTTAACAAGCCAAGATTGCAATAGGCAAAACATAATTGACTGATACCTTATCAGGTAAGTCAGAACTCCCTTGGTGTGATAATTCTCCTTCTGATTCTTCTTTCTTTCTATCAAACCTAAGATTTTTATCTTATAAGCCTCCACCAACTTTTTCTTCCATCTGAACTACATTCACTTGCATTTCATCATCATCAGGTTCTTCTTTTCGAACTACATAAGTTCCATTTGTTAATCCCCAATCTTTAGCCATTTGCATGTAATTTTCCTTAGCTATTTGATTGAATTTCTGCCATTTCCTTCTCTGAGTTCTAGGCATATCTCTATAAGGAGGAAGTCCCATTTCCTGAGGGTCAACATATAGTTTTGAAAACCATCGATCTACAAGAGTATGAGGTGGTGGTTTGAAAGATTTCTTCTCTCTATTCTGTGGAGAGTTAACCCCTTCCCAAACATTTCTTCTAGGTAAAGACTTTTGTGATAAAACTCTTCTCTCAACAGGCTCTCCCACTTCCACAACTTGCCTTTGGCTGTTCTGCACCATTCCGACTTGTCCTTGTTGAAAAAAATGAGGAAACATAGCTTTCCCTCTTCCAAAACTCCTTTCAGGAGGAAATTCACCCCTAAAACCTGTTCCAGGCTGATTGCTTCCTTCATGAATACTTTGAATTGGCCTTGTGTAAAGTCTGAGATACCTTTCCCTCGGAATTTGTCCTCTCTCTGTTACAAATTCATGCTCAAAATCATTAGGAAATCTTCTTCCATGAGCTGGAACCCTTTTTTTTCCTATTTTAAGCTCCTCGTCTCTCATAATATCAGCAAAAGACCTCTGTTGTTGTTGTCCTTGCATTTGTTTGATCTCTGACTCCTTTGAGTTCAATCCTTGTTCATTTTTGGAACAATCATGGCATCCACACATTTACTCAAAATCTCCAAAAGTTTTCTTTTTTCTCCATTAGGACTTCCTGAACTCACATTCTCCTTAGATTGTGACTTCTCTAATTCAGATATCATGGGAGTTAAGGTACTAATAATTACATCAGGAGGAAAAGGATTCTAATCAATCATCATGGCCTTATCTCCATTAGGAAACTTTAGTTTTCCAGCTTCAATTCCATCCTGCAAAGAATGTCGCAAACACAAACAATTGTTAGTTGAGTGTTGATCGGTCGTCAGCAAATTATAAAAATAATAATCCCAACAATTACTAACTAAGAATAGTTAGGGCAAGTAGGGGTCGAACCCACAAAGAGACAGATTATTAATCTTTTTCTTAAAGCAATCAAATAAATTAAAGAGAATTTTTATAATAAAATTAAATCTAATCAAACTAACAATTAAAATTAACTAAGAAAGCAATCAAGAAAATTAAAGAAAACAATTGATAAGAAAGTAGTGAATAAACTAGAAAATAATTAAGAAAACCCTCCAACATAGAATTAATATCCCTCTTGACAATTATAACATGGATCATTGATATCTAATAATTATGAAAGTAAAGAATAGCTTGTTGGAATTAAATCCTAAATTACCTTAATTAGATAAGATTACCGGTCAAAGCTTAAATTACCCCTTTTATTTCTTAACAAATCAATTACCGGCTAAGGCTTAAAAATTTACCAAGAAACAAAGCATTAAGAACTAGTAATTTATACAAAAGCACAACAAGCAATTTCTCACTCATCGTTCCTTATCTCCCTTGGAAGGAGCTTCCACCCTCAACAAATTGTTACAAATAATTAAGCCTGAACGTCAATCCTCGACTTAATCTAGCTAATGTTAACTCAATTTATCAAGATAGTGCGGGCTCAATCCATTAAAACAACCAACATAGAATTAAAACAAAGATCTAAGGAATACTCTAACAATTTTCATATATAAGCACAAAATCTCACCATGATATAAGTCAAGAGATCAATTAAATTCTACATTGGAGAAAAGAAAGGGATTACTCACTCATGAATTGAGTGAGCATCCAAAGAATAAGAAGAAAAACTTATCTTATAGATGGAAAGAAGAGGGGGCGGAGGCTCCAAGGCTTTCTCCTCCAAATCTTCAACAATTCTTCAAAAATACAATTTCTAGATCTACTTACATAAAAACCTAGACCTAAGGTGGCTATTTATAGTGGAAATAACCCTAAAGATTCCAATTCTAAGTAGGATAGGACTCTAGGACGGTTTAAGAGCTGACTTGGTCTCCAAGTTGGATTAAAAGTCTTCCTAGAGTGAAATCCAAGTCAAAATAGGATCCTGGAATTTTTCTGGAATCATGCAGGAACTTCAACGTAGATTTTAGGCTTGAAGATGGCAGAACTGGGTCTTGGACTTCAAAGCACAGTTGTAGATCTCGGAGTTAGCTTTCCAACACCTACTCACGGGCCTAAAATGGACATCTGAGCAGAAAGTTATGGCCTTTTTACCGAGACTACGCTGAATCCTAATCCTATTAGGACTAGTATGCGGGAATAAGCGAGAATTGGATATTTCCTTGGATATAGGTGGCACAAATTGGGTTTTCAATTCCAATTATGGGCTTATATGGGCTGAGTATCATCACATATAAAATATCCAAAATTCCAAAACTTTCGGCCTTCTTCATGGCTTGTCTTCAATCCTTCGCAATTAAAGCTCCAATCTTCAATTCTTGCTTATTGAAATAATTCTTCAATGATCTTCAAATCTTCAAATTATCTTCAATAAGTCTTCAAACACGAATTTCGAATCTCCAAATATATACTCAATATTACTTTGCTCATATCTGTGTAAAAAATCATCAAAATAGCTCCAAAAGTAGTGAAAATTAACAAATTCTCAATTTCACATCACTTAAAGACTCAAAACACAAATATTATCAAAATAGCATATATTTAAGCATAAATAGATCCAAAAACATAATAAAATAGCCATAAAAATAGGGTTGTTTTTTGCTCAATCAAGTGTGACCAATTGTGCCATTTACAATATCTTTTATCTTTAATTTCAGATTCTGTTGGAATCTTATGATCATCCTTTAGGCTTATTTTCTTATCTTTTAACAATACATCAAAGATTTGCTCAGTTTTTGTAATATCAAAAGAGAATTGCCTATTAACTTTGTCAAATTTCCCAACTAATTTTTTAACATTCTCATTCTGAGATGCTTTCACTTGGACTAGGCCACTTATGGCTATACTAACATGCTCCCTTTCTGGTAATTGCATCAAAAGTCTAGACTTGACTTGTCTATAACGAGCAATGAAATCCTCTACTTTTTCACTTGGTTTTTGTTTTACTTTAGCTAAATCTGCCATAGTCACTTCAGCTTCTATTCAATAAAATTGAGCATGAAATGCAGTTTCCATTTGATGCTAATTAAGGATAGAATTAGCTGGTAAATTAATAAACCAGTTAAATGCAGCACCAGTAAGGGTAGTACCAAAAATTCTGAGTTTGACATAATCACTCACATCTCCACATCTAATACTAAATCTACCAATATGTTCTAGTGTAGATTGACCATCTTCACCAGAAAACAATGAAAAATTGGGAACTTTATACCCCCTTGGAAATGGATTGCATTGATCAATCCAATCTGGATATGGTTTCCTATATACAGGTCTCTGACCTCCCCTTCCTACAGGCACTAACTGCTCTTGTAAGATCCCTAAGACTTGTTCTCTCAACAGATTTTTAAGATCATTGTCTCTTCTAACAGGATTTTGAACTGGTTCATAATTACTACAAACATTAACATCATTTCTAGGCTGAGTTTACCCCCAGGCCTCTACAGCACTTCTATTCTGATTAGATTGATTATTAATAGGCAATCTAACATTATCATTAATTTCTTCAAATGGCTTATTTCTACTTGGGGTATACCTACCCATTTGAGGTAACATGCTTTGAACCGGACTTATCCTTCTAGATCTTCCATTGCTATCTATAACATTTCCTGTATTTGGGTTTGAACAAGCACCAGGTTCCCTAATAATTATACTAGGAGGAGGTCTGATATTGCTTATCCTAGTCATATTATTCTGTGAACTCCCATTACTAGACTTAGACACACTAAGATCTTCTTGTATAGTGCCAGCATTTAAGGTTGTCATTGCTATGACATGTTTAGACAAATTGTTGATTGCATCGTATAAGATAGCATGATTTTGTCCACTTTGTTCTATCATTGCATTTTGTGATTGAACAAGTAAACTACCCTATTCTGCATTTCTATCAGTGCTCATTTGTGTTTTCTACACTTGTGCAATGAGATCCATCATTGCTTTTGCTAAATGGCAGGAGTAACTCCATCTTCATGAGACGATCTCTCATCTACTCTAACAGTTTCACTCACATTCACATTAGAGGTTGAATTATCTTCTTCCTCATTGTTACTATGCCTAGTTTTTGGAGGCATGATCTGCACAAAATTCCCTAGTGTCCCACCAGGCGTGCCAAATTGTTTGATCGTCAAAAAGTAAGGGTTCTCACCCTTGTTTTTTATATGCAAGGGTGGGGAATTGATATCAATATGCAGAATTATAAAGTTCTTCAAAACAAGAAATTTTATTAAGGACACTAGAAAAGTACAAAGGAAATGAGATTCAATGATCTCGGATGCTTGGATACAAGTGATCAAGGGAAATTCTAAGTTAAAGAACTACTCCTAAGTTATAAGACTACACTAATTCTAAGGGTTGACCAACTATGATGATAATTTGACTTCTTGTCATTGATGAATTCGCCAATCCTATCCTCATAAGAAAAACTCTTATTTATAGTATTCACATTAGTAGTTAATTAACTTCGTATCCAAAATTAATCAAGCATGTGAATAACATTTAGTGTGTCCTCATTCTTAGTGAAAATAACCGGCCACTAATTTACTTAATTAACCATTTTTAACCACCATTAACCATCTTAATTAATTCTCTTAGGCTTAAACATTCTTCAGGCCCCAAAAAACAATTAATTCAAGCCCAAGTGTTCTCTTGGTGTAACCCTCAAAAGCCCAAAAGTATTGGGTCCAGTCCTAGTAATTAATTTGCACCCCAACAACTGGTCAGCTTGCCCAAAGAAAAAGAGGGTTTAAATTACATTAGGATGAATATCCTTAAATATAACATTTTTAAGATTCCATTAGATTGACGACACATAATCATTTTTAAATCTTTTTCAAAGATAATCAAATTTTGTTGTGTACCTTCTCTCACCATATCAACTCTTTAATCTATATTTATATTTTTTTTACCAAACTTAATCTTAAACAAACTTAATAAATTACAAATTATCTTTCTTTCAATTTTTAATTTCATTTTATTAGGGGCCAAAATCGGGGAGGCACAAATCCACCAAATCCTCTTCAAACACACTCAAAGGCTGGGCCAATCTCTCTCTTACTCACCCCTATTTTTCCTTTTGCCCAACAATACATATATACACAAATATTGGGTAAATGGCCCACAAGTACTTCACAAGTCACAAAAGCCCACCTCTCTTTCCCAAAAACTAAAGTCCCCAAACACATTTATAACACATGGGCGATTCTCTTTCTAAAGTCCTCAAAAACATTTATAACACAGAGGCATCTATACAAAAGTCCCCAAACACATTTATAACATAGGAGCAAATCTCTATAAAAGTCCTCAAACACATTTATAACACAGAGGGATCTATACAGAAGTCCCCAAAAACATTTATAACGTAAGGGCAATTTTCTCTAAAAGTCCTCAAACACATTTATAACATAGAGGCATCCATACTAAAGTCCCTAAACACAATTATAACACAAGGGCAATTTCTATATGGCAAAGGCTCATAATAATGTGTAACACATTTGGGCCTTGCCATTTAAATTCCTAACATTTACATATATAGCCAAGGCCAATATCATATGCATCACGTTGGGCCTTGCTATCTCAAAATTCTCTTTCAGGCTCAAATAAAAAGGAGAGCCCAAAAACAATGGGGCCTTGCCACCTCATCATCTAGCTAAAAAACATGAAGACAAAAGGAACAAAGTCCTATTCTCCTACTGCACCATGTCAGGCCTTTCCCACTGCGGAAAGCATCTAAGGGAAGGATCTTAATTAATTCAAAATTCCTCCATATCTAGCTATTTATGGAAAAAGATTAGCACCAATTAATCTTCATTGCAGGGCTAATCGTGGACCAAGCCCATGGCGGGAAACAAATTGGGGGTTGCAGCTTAGAGGCAAAAGAGGATGGAATCTTCCCTGATTACCGCTCTTAGGGAAAACGGCTATGCTTGGGAGTCGATCCTTAACACAAAAGGGGTAATCAAGGGCTGCAAAAGATGAAAAAAAAAACAGGCTAAGTTGACCTTGGAGGAGCTTCAGCTGACTTGATGGAAAGGTAACATCGACGATAACGATTTGTGCTTGTTAAAATACGAGACTGATTTTGAGTTGAGAAAGAGGCCATTGTTAGCTTCCTCAAATAGGAAGATTCTTTGCCATAGGCCCAAGAGCTGCCCACCGAATCAGCAAAAAGCAAGAGCCAAAGTGGGTCACCGGACATGGATTCCGATAGGCAAAATGAAAGCCATAAAAGGGGACCTCCAACAGCTGAAATGGCCATACATTATAATTAGCATCTACGACCCATTACATACCAAACTTCATATCACAAGAGTCAAGTTCTCATATGCTCACAACAAAAATTCTAAGAAAGTTCAAGAACCCTAATCGTTCGCCACTTACTCAAGAACATCAAGAAATCAGTCATGTTCTCCTCAAATCAATATTTTCCTCCACTGTCACTAGCTTGTGTTTCGATTTCATTGTTCTCACTAGATTCCTTCTTCTTTCTCCCAAATCCCACCTTCAATTTGTTTCTCACAAGTTTGAAATTAATAAGAGGCATTTGATTCATTTTATTCCAAGAAAATACATTTTTTCTGTTATCGTTAATATTTTTCATCCTCCTCAATTTTTCCCTTTTAAAAGCTGAGTTTCCTTGTTTTCCTACTATACGGACTGCCTTCTTCGTGCTGTACAAATCACTCCTTGGCAGAAAGTTTTTCTTATAGCTCTTGGACTCCATCTTGTAAAACCCAACTCCTCTTCTGTGGAATTTGGGTTAGGCTTGAATCCATAGTGAGCTGCACCAGGCCTTACTAATCTCACAAAAAAGGCTCCCACATTTTCTGGCGACTCCACTTGGGAGCCTTTAGAAAGTCGAAAATCAAGTGAGATGGCACGACCAAGAGCTGTCCGACAGGTTAACCAAAATCCTCCTGTTGATGTTGATGATATACATGAGGAGCAGGAAGAGTCCTCAAACCAGCAGCAGGAGAACTCAGTTGCACATAAGGAGGATCCACCAAACCCTGCTGGCAATTAGCAAAGCCAACTTGAGCTGCTAGAAGCCATCCAAGAGACTAGGCCCCGCGCCACCAATGGAAGCCAGTCCCATGATGGAAGCAGACGCCTACTCCACCTGGTGGTGTTGATGTTCCAGCAAGAAACGCCACAGAGACACAACAGCAGAATGAGCCTCCCAAGGCTATGCTACTCTTTCGGATCTCACCACCCTACTGGAGAAGGTAAAGGCGAAACTCTCATGCCCTTCTTTTATCTTCATGAAGGATACACCTTACCTGAAGTACTTGGTGGACAAGCCATATCCACCGAACTATGAAGCTCTATCTTTCCACAGTATGACGGTAGGAAAGGCAATGTTGTAGAGCACGTTGGCAAATTCCTTGATGCTATGGGTCCTCACTCCATGAACCCAGAACTTTGCCTCCGAGAGTTCTCTAAGTCTCACACCGGACGTGCTTATACTTGGTATACTACCTTGGGTTCCGGATCCATCAACTCATGGGATGAAATGGCAGAAAAGTTATGTAGGAAGTACTTTCAAAGTGAAGAGAGGATCACCCTCCTTCAACTCCAGAACACTAACCAAAGGACATTAGAAGGCCTTGTCGACTTTGTGAAGAGGTTTCGAGACCTCTCTCTTGATTGCTATGAAGAAAATCCAGAATCCATGTTAGTGGAGATTTGCATTCATAACATGCTGCCAGATTTCCGTGTCGTGCTGGAAAACTTGGGCATAGGCCAGTTTGTGAGACTCCTCGATGCAGTAAGAAAAACAGCTCAGTTTGTAAAGTTGTCCATTTCCCGCTCCACCAAAAGCGAAAAGCCGCGGGGACATCAGACCCTTGTCGCGACAGGAAACAATAAAAATAGGCCTAGTCAGAAAAGGCCAAGAGAGGAAGTGTCGCCAGTTCCATTTACTACGGCGGAAGTTGACACGGTTGTAGATTAGTGGTTGGCCGATGGCGTCATGCGGCAGAATCCTGTGAACAAAGAACCCACCAAGCAGGACAAGCAAGACCTGCGGTACTGTCGACTCTATTGATATGTCCACCACCCCACTTTATCTTGTAAATCACTGAGAAGGATCATCCACAAGAAGATCGATGATGAAACCCTAGAGGTGCCAGAGAAAGCCCAAAGGATTAATGATGACCCTTTGCCTCAAGACCAAGCACATGGGGCTGTGGCAATAGTTATCCATATTGGCCCAGAAATTCTGGAAGAAGTGCCAGAGTCATCTACCACAAAGGAGATTACCATCCGAACCCTACAAAAGAACTACTGCTTCAAGAATTTGTTCAACCATTTGGGGTTGAGTCCTGAGGCGAGGAGAACAGTTACCGAAACTCTAATTACTATTGCTGCCCAATCTAAAAGTGAGGCATGCTTTACTGCCGCAGCTCAGACCAGTAGGATCGTGTTGGAAGCTACCAATGCCATCACATTCACTGATGATGATATAGAGGTGCGGCAGCATGACCATTGGCGCCATCTATATGTTGCTGCGGTAATCAACAATGTAGAAGTCAGAAGGGCTTTGGTGGACACAGGTTCTTCATTGAATCTCATATCTATTCACACCCTCATAACATCAGGAATATACAAGCAAAGAATAACTAGAGCCACTATGACCATTTCTGGCTTTGGTAATTCCACTGAAGAGACCTTGGGTCATGTCCTGCTGGATTTGCAAGTTGGCCGTGTGAAATCTCTCACTTGCTTCCATGTCATCAATGCTGAGACTTCCTATCACATTCTACTTGGAAGGCCTTGGCTGTACAAGCACCAGATCCTTTCCACTTACCACCAGTGTGTGAAGGGCAGATTGAATGGAAAAGTCTTCAAGATTTCAGCCAATGCCACTCCCTTTGGCGAAACAGATGCTCACTATGTCGAAGCATCCTTCTTCGATGAGCTCGCACCTGCTCAGGGTGCCCGAGTGGCTAAACCGACTGGTACACCTTTGCCTAGATTGGAAGATATTCGAGATGATCCGGATTGGGATCTCCGAGCCATGCTTGATTGCAAGAAGCAAAAGACAGCACAATCTTCACCGCAATGCCGCAAGACAGTCTATCCTAATGGGAAAGTAGTCTATCACTTCTGAAGATGCGTAGGGTCTCCTAAAGATCCTCAAGGAGATCCCAACACAAGTAGCTGTAATAACTACAATGTTGTGAGCCCCCAACATGCGGCAAGAGATGCTCCAAAAGAGTCATCTGTTGCAGTTGACGAACCTTTGGAAATTGTAGATTTCAGTGACGCTTCTACCATACAGCACTGTGTGTCTATCAATTCTTCTCTAAGCCCTTCTAAGAAGGACCAGCTCGTCAAACTATTAAAGGAATATGAAGATGTCTTTGCGTGGAGCTACAAAGACATGTCGGGCTTGGATCCTGCTATGGTGGCCCACTCATTGAATGCTCGGCCTGATGTTAAGCCAGTCAAGCAGCATGCTAGAGTTTTCCACCCCGCAGTAGAAGAACAAATCAAAGAAGAAGTGGAAAAGCTCTTAGCCGCAGGATTCATTTTGCCAATCCAGCACCCAAAATGGCTATCCAATGTAGTTCCTGTAAATAAGAAGAATGGCAAAATTAAATGCTGCGTGCACTTCTGAGACTTGAACAAGGCTTTGGTCGTGCACAGGTTCTTCATTGAACAGGACATGTTACTGCGGTAATCAACAATGTAGAAGTCAGAAGGGCTTTGGTGGACACAAGTTCTTCATTGAATCTCATATCTATTTACACCCTCGTAACAGCAGGAATATACAAGCAAAGAATAACTAGAGCCACTATGACCAATTCTGGCTTTTGTAATTCGACTGAAGAGACCTTGGGTCATGTCCTGCTGGATCTGCAAGTTGGCCGTGTGAAATCTCTCACTTGCTTCCGTGTCATCAATGCCAAGACTTCCTATTACATTCTACTTGGAAGGCCTTGGCTGAACAAGCACCAGATTATCCTTTCCACTTAACACCAGTGTGTGAAGGGCAGATTGAATGGAAAAGTCTTCATGATTTCAGCCAATGCCACTCCCTTTGATGAAACAGATGCTCACTATGTCGAAGCATCCTTCTTCGATGAGCTCGCACCTGCCCAGGGTGCCCTAGTGGCTAAACCGACTGGTACACCTTTGCCTATATGGGAAGCTATTCGAGATGATCCAGATTGGGATCTCCGATCCATGCTTGATTGCAATAAGCAAAAGAGAGCACAATCTTCACCGCAATGCCGCAAGACTGTCTATCCCAATGGGAAAGTAGTCTATCACTTATGAAGATGCGTAGGGTCTCCTAAAGATCCTCAAGGAGATCCCAATACAAGTAGCTGTAATAACTGCAATCTTGTGAGCCCCCAGCATGCGGCAAGAGATGCTCCAAAAGAGTCATTGTTGCAGTCGACGAACCTTTGGAAATTGTAGATATCAGTGACGCTTCTACCATACAGCATTGTGTGTCTATCAATTCTTCTCTAAGCCCTTCTAAGAAGGACCAGCTCGTCAAACTATTAAAGGAATATGAAGATGTCTTTGCGTGGAGCTACAAAGACATGTCGGGCCTGGATCCTGCTATGGTGGCCCACTCATTGAATGCTCGGCCTGATGTTAAGCCAGTCAAGCAGCATGCTAGAGTTTTCCACCCCGCAGTAGAAGACCAAATCAAAGAAGAAGTGGAAAAGCTCTTAGCCGCAGGATTCATTTTGCCAATCCAGCACCCAAAATGGCTATCCAATATAGTTCCTGTAAATAAGAAAAATGGCAAAATTAAATGCTGCGTGCACTTCTGAGACTTGAACAAGGCGTGTCCCAAAGACGATTTTCCACTACCAAACATGGATGTCGTCATTGATTCCATGGCACGACATGCCATGTTCTCGTTCATGGATGGCTTTAATGTTTACATTCAGATCAAGATGACCCAAAAGGATGCTGAGAAGACAGCATTCAGGACACCCATCGGCAATTTCTATTACACGGTGATGCCCTTTGGCCTCAAGCATGCCGGAGCTACTTACCAACGTGCCATGACCGCCATCTTCCATGATTTGATGCATCAAGACTTGGAAGATTATGTCGATGACGTCGTGGTCAAATCAAATACAAGGGAAGGGCATTTCAATGCTCTAAGAAGGGTATTCAACCGCTGTCGTGCTTGCAAGCTCAAGATGAATCCTGCCAAATGTGCCTTTGGAGTCCCCGCATGAAAATTCCTTGGTTTCCTTATTCACAAACGAGGAATAAATGTTTATCAGAGCCGCATAGATGCTATCGCGAAAATGAAGAGGCCTACCAATGTGAAGGAGCTGAAGAGCTTCCTTGGAAGGCAATCTTACATACGGCGATTCATTCCAGGTCTTGCGGCAAACACCACTACGTTCAACCCTTTATTGAAAAAGGGAAAGCCATACGAATGGAAGGACAATCATGAAGAAGATTTTGTGCATTTGAAAAAGCAAGCTGCAGAACCTGTAGACAATGTAGTCTCCTACCGCAGGAAAGCCCCTGAGGTTGTACTTGGCCATGACAGACACAACCATAGGCCGATTATTGGCTCAAGTCGACGAACAAAGAATAAAATGCCCAATTTATTATTTAAGTCGCGCACTGCAGGAACCTAAAAGGAAGTATCCTAGTATCGAAAGGATGTGTTTGGCGCTGATTTATGCTTCTCAGAAGCTGAGGCACTATTTTCTAGCTCATGAGATCCATTTGATGACCAAGTCCAATCTAATCCGCTATCTGCTAGCAAAACCATCTCTATCAGGAAGACTAGCCAATTGGCTGCTGCAACTGTCACAGTACTCCATTTCCTGCCACAATCCTTCCACCATCAAAGGGCAAGTTGTGGCAAACCTTCTTGCTGAATTCCCAAGCGAAGACATTTCCACCATATCGGAAGAAATCCCAGGGATGGAAGAGCAAGTTGCCACTACAACATCGGTGTAGTTCCACACTTTATACTTTGATGGGTCTTCTATGGCGGAGGGAGGAGGTGTTGGCATCGTAATATTGGACGATAAGGCTCAAGCGTTCACCTCGTCCTACAAACTTGACTTTCCATGCTCAAACAACGTTGCTGAATATGAGGCTTCTCTCATTGGTCTCATGGCTACCAAAGAAAAGGGAATAAAAAATTTGAGAGTCAAAGGCAACTCAAACTTGGTAATCAGCCTAGTGAATGGAGAATACACACTCAAAGAGCCCACTTTGGCACCTTACAGAGCTATGGCACGAGAGCTGTAAGAGTCATTTGAGACTTTTGAGATTGTTCATGTGCAGAGAGAAGAGAATCGATATGCTGATTCGCTAGCCACCTTGCGGTCGAAGATCATCTTTTCTAGCGGGTCTGCCCAATTCAAGGTGGTCAGGCGAGTCTCCCCAGTCACAAGCTCGCCCAAGCAAGTGCCGACAACTGAGAAAGAAGATTGGACAAGCCCCATCAGAAAGGCCCTACTCTCTGATGATTTCCCATCAAACAAAGAGCTCAAAGATTACACTTTAATCAATGGGGACCTTTATCGCCGAATGCCTGGAGGAATCTTTGCGCGATGTGTTGAGAAAGAGGAAGCAGAACTCATCCTCAAGGAAACTCATGAGAAGTCTTGTGGTGTAGCTCCTGAAATTAGTCTCTATCGAAGATTACAGCGACTTGGCTATTTTTGGCCAGATATGAAGAAAGAAGCCTCTGCTGTACAGCAGGGATGTGAAAGCTCCAGTCCAACGTTCGACGAAAAGGAATGGCTTGCCTTAGATGCTGCAGGAGATTGGCGACAGCCGGTCTTAGATTTCTTGATTCATAATGTCCTGCCGCAGGATGTGAAGAAAGCATATGCCCTTAGGAGAACCGCAGCAAGATTCTTTGTTGATAATGGCTTTCTTTTCAGAAATAAATTCACTAGAGAACCATTAAGATGCTTGTCTACTGAAGAAGCTCTCAAAGTTATGGCAGAAATCCATTCTGGCGATTGTGGAGAACACCAAGGCAGGAAGAAACTCTACCAACAGTTGATATCGTGCGGGTACTATTGGCCTCAAATGAAAAAGGAGTCCAAAGAATATGTGAAGAGATGTTCAACTTGTCAGTTCCATGGGGGAATGATTCACACTCACCCCTCGGCATTGCAAGACATGAGAACTCCTTAGCCATTCCACATTTGGGGGCTAGATTTGATTGGTCCAATCCACCCCGCATCTGATGGCAAGATATGAATCCTTGTAGCCACAAAATATTTTACAAAATGGGTAGAGGCAGAAGCTTTAGGAAAGGCAAACGGTCCTGCTGTAACCCGATTCATTAAAGAATCAATCATTTGCAGATTCGGAGTTCCCCACAGAATCATCACCGACAATGGTACCCCGTTTGTGAACTAGTACGTTGGCAAGCTTTTGGATGACTATGAAATCAGGCATCGGAGGTCAACGGCCTACTACCCACTGGGAAATGGCCAAGCCGAAGCAACAAACAAGGTGCTGCTCAAAATTTTGAGCAAAATGGTGTACGAGTACAAGAGAGGCCGGACCACCCACTTGCCTGATGCTTTATGGGCCTATTGGGTCCATCCAGATCTTCTACAGGCTTTTCTCCTTACTCCTTAGTTTATGGCGTTGAAGCTATCCTGCCGGTCTAAATTGTCAAGCCAACAGCGAGAGTCTTAGCCTCCACTGACTTGGACAGCTCATTTGTCATTTGTGGTGGATAGAGATTAGTTGAGTTGGAAGCTGTGGATGAGATCAGAGAACAGGCTAAGGCCAACATGCAGAGATATCAGGAATCCATGGCCAAGACTTATGGCAGAAAGGTCAAGCCTAGATCCTTCGTGGCAGGACAGTTAGTGCCATTCATGGGCCATTCATGGGCTTATTCTATCTTAGATTGTGTAATTAGGCCATTCATGGGCTTATTCTAACTTAGATTAGTTTATTTTTATGTCTAGAAGATAATTGGATTGGGCCTTGTTTGACTAAGTCCAATCCCTTTTTCCTTGTTATTTATTTTTCCTAGTTTGACTTGGAATTAGGCTATTTCCTAGTCTTTTCCTTTGTGTGCCGCCCAAGCATTGCGTAAACCGCCAAGGGGGCCTATTTTCTAGGTCTAAGTCGTCCCCTATGGCTATATAAAGGCACCAAACCCTTCTTTTGTATTCAAGTTAAGTTTTCAATAAAATTAAGGTTTATTCACCCAAATTGATCATTTAGCTTCTTGTTTGAGCGTACTTAGGGTTCTTCAATCTTGTAGAGTCCTAGCAAGCAATTAGGTTGTGATTGCTTTATTGTTTGTGAATCTTGTGATCTTAGATTGATAATTGCAGGTCTAACTATCCATCAAAGGCGACGAACGAAGAGGAAGCTTGGTTAGGTTTATCAATTCTTCATACAAATCTAGAAGTTGAAGTTGTCAAGTAGATCTTTGGAGGCTTTTCAAGGATAGATTTGAATCTAATACAACTAGATTCACATCAATTGGTATCAGACCAATTATATAGGCATAAGTTGTTCTTTATAAACAAGTCAAACAAGTCTTAGATCTTTGAAGCATGTGCCTTGTTCTTCTCCACTTCCGGAGAGGATTATGCATCGCGACCACAAAAGACTTGGGCCAAGAAGTAGACATGATTCTAAAAGGGTTGAACAAAGAAGCGATGTTCTTTGGCCTCCCTTAATGGCGTTCCTCCAATCGAAGAGCAGAGACCCTGTGATGTTGCTTACTTCTGTTGTCTCCATGTCACACAAAGCGTGACAGAGCAGTCCAAAAGCAAATGCAGATCCTGTTGAGAAAGCTCCAACATTGGCAAGAAAATATGGGTATGCCTTCATGATCTTGTTGGCAATAGGTTTCAAGTGGGAAACACAGCAAAAGGAGTATTATCCACCTGAACCATGGTGCCACCCTTGCTCATGTAGTCGAAAAAGTAAGAGCTTAGGCGAGAAGCTTTACCCACCAAGTCATTCGGCAATGTTCAATAAGGAATCTTCCCACTTCCTTCATTTTGTCATGCTGCACTACTAGTATTAGCTTCAGTAGCAGCCTTGGCATTCCCTATGGATGATCAATAACCAGGGTTTCAGAAACCACACTAACAGAAAGAGGGAAGGATGAGAATGAAGAGAGAAGTGTAGAGAAGCTCACCACCATCGGCAACACTAGTCATCTGAGTGCTTTCAGTGGAGGGCTTTTCAATTACTTGCTTTGATGGGATAGCCTCCTTCTCCACACCGATGCCAGAATTAGGATCGACATCCAAGGACTCAGAGGCGCTCTTTTGACCCTGTTTCACCATCTCAGCATCCTCCATAGTGAGATCCAAAGGTTGATAATCCTCATCGAGATCTTCCTCTTCATCAGCACATTTATCTGAACTTTCATCCCACTCGTCAAAATCATCATCAGCCTCCTCATCACTCTCCGAGCTTGCATCAGGATCACTATCCAGATTTTCCTCTTCCTCGACCACAACGACTTCAGTGTCTTCTACAACTTTTCATTTCATCTTTCTGTCTGCAAATTGGTGAAAGGGGAAACAAGTGAGTCGAAATTTCTGAAACCTTGGAGAGCCATCTCACTTATGATGGAATCTAAGGAAGAAGTAAGCTCACCTGGACCTTTCAAAGAGGAGTCGTCTATGCTTTTATCGGCCTCACTAGCAGGTTGGTTCAAATGAAAGTCTAAAGATAGATAAGCAAAAGGGGGAATAGGTATTACTTTTCTATTCAGATAATCGAAAAAAGAAAAGAAAAAAAGAAAAAAAGAAAAGAAGGCAAACCTACCCCAACCAAGCCAGCGTTCCTAGTGGGTGTGTTTTCCTGTAGTAACACAAATGAGTCTCGGAAACTAGTCCCAGCAAGAGGAAAAGCAATAACCAGAGACATGGTCAGAAGATTACCTCAATCGCAGCAGCTGATGATTCTTGAACCTTCTTATTCTTAGATCTGGTGTCATAAAATTTGGTCACCACTGGCCTAGAGGGAGCAACAGAGGGCTTGGCAGCCAAAGCCTCAGTAAGAACTGCGGCAGCAACAAAAGCTTTCTTAGTGAGGCTTGCCAAGGTCTTGTATTTCTTCTTAGAAGGGCCAGAACCAGTAACATTCTTCCTCTACTTTCCGGTAGATCCCTTCGCAGGAATGGGTTTCCTAGACCCAGCCTTGTTCATGGATAACAAGATTGCTACAAGATGGGCATCATCCTCATCAATTCCAAGAGACATTATACTCCCTAGGTGTGTCATTCTCCAACTCTTCGCATCATGGTTAGCAAACCTCCTGATGCCGCCATGGGCCAAGATGTATGTCAGAGGGGGATAAGGCAAGTTCCTGTAAGCGATCCAACGGGAGCCCTTCTGCTTGAAAACACCAGTTGTAGGATGGCGAAGCATATATGTCTTGAGTATCAAGTGATTGACCAATCGGGGATTTCCAACCTGATTCGGAGGCAAAGGAGTGACAGGCTGAGGGCCTAGCTCAATAAAAGATTGCAAAGCGACGCAGCAGCTTTCCCAATGTTCAACTATGGCAGGAACCATGATGGGCCGAGCCGCAGTACCCATGAGCCTAAAGGTCCTGCCATCCTGGAATCTATCAACTTGAAAGTCAGTCAGGAATCTCCTAATGGCCACTTCCCAAGGGTCAGCAGGAAAAGCAGCAATGGGAATCCCTTGATCAAACCCAAATTGCCTCAAAGTAAACTGGGGGCTATAATTCAACACGCCCCATCCTCCATTCAGAGATAGATAAGGAATTTTAGAATGAGTGAAGCTGATGATAGCCTCCACTCGAAGGGTGTCGGATGCTGCAACATTCACCTCATGAGAACTCGAATCAAAAGAAACAACAAGCTGCTAACTTAGAGGGGGAATTAAGATATATGATGGAATAGAGGGTGAAGCCGCAAACCGAGTGTACGGTCTAAAGAGGAAAGCGGCGTGAGTATCAAACACCGAATGGATTCTCGACTCATAACAAGGCTTCTTGTTTACCCAACCACAGACTCTGGGTATTTATCACAGAGGGAATTATCAAACTCCCATGTGAAGTCATAATTTTTGCCGATGGTATCCTTGTCCGCAAATTCTTGAGCTAACTTGGGATAATGTTCCCATATGAAAGTTTGTAACAGAGGAATGCTCATGAAAGTCTCGATCGTGTAGCGGCCAACACCTCAAAGCTCATCTTCATGGAATGTGTCCAAATGGTGATAAAGGGTCCCCAGAACCAAAGGGGCCAATGGTGCAGAATGGCCGCAGGAAATCTTCCCAGCAAAAGGGGCAAGCTCAGTCATGACTCTATTGTAAGGATAGCCTCCGAAGACAAACCTGCTCAGCCACACCAGGATTAAGGCAGCCCTCCTCACTCTAGCATCCTACTCACCCCCGGCACTATTGACATGATCTATCCAAGTAGAGTGCAATATGAAATGCTCATCGCGCCATTTCTTCTGCCTATATAGTTTGGTGACCGCGACATTGTCCAGTAGGCCAGTCAAAATTTTAACTTCCTGCGGAGACGGCTCGACGAGACGAGGATCAATATCACCAGTGATAGGAAGTAAAGTTGTGGCAGCCACGTCCTCGAGTGTCATAGTGATCTTGCCAAAAGCTGTAAGAAAAGTATGGTGACCCACATGCCATCTACGGGCGAGAAAGCCGATAAGCTCGGGATGAACAAAGAAAGAATAGCGCCGCGAGAGGGAGAGGGCATCAAAGACGCATGCTTTCTTCATCAAGGCCCTGAAGTTCGGATCTGAAAGCTCTTGGGTAACACACTCAACCCAAGAATTGTTGTCTTTAAGAGTGTCGCAGGAAAAAGATGTTACCAAGGGAGCGACAGTAACATCCCCCCTGCGGGTGCCAGCCCAAGATACTGAATCAGCGTCCAGCAGGATTAAGGGATCCTCCTTTCCCGCGGTATATTCCTCGAGCAAGTGGTAGTTACCGCGCCTAGCCTCGACGGACCCAAGTGTAGTGACCCTCTCGAAGTGTAAGAGATCATCATCGACCTCAACCCAGGCATTGTACAGAAGTCCTGGAATCTCTCCTAGCTTTTGTTTCTTCCTCTCTCATTGAGCGGAAGTGGCTTAAGAAAAAAAGAAAGAGAAAGAAGCCAAGAAGGCCCAAAGAGAGTCAGGATCTCAAAGATCAATGAGGAACGACAGCTTGAACCCCACAAAAGCAAGAGAGGGAAGAATAACAAAGATTAGGCCGGAAAGGGGAAAGAAATCATACCCATTATGTGCCGCTGCTCAAGAATAGTAAACGCAAAAAAAAAAAAAAAAAAAAAAACTCTCAGTCCAAGCACAGAGTCTGTAATCATGCAATTAGATGAGCAAAAGCAACAACGCAACCCTCAGAGAAAGCAAAGAATCATGAGGAAGAAGAGGAAGCCAAACCTTTTGTAAAAGAGAGCAAAGTTGATCAAAGACAAGGGTCACGGCAAAGGTGTGACGGAGAAGATAAATAGGGAGAAAAAGAAAGAAAGAGTTGCAGAAGAAAACCAAAAGCCTTTTACTGTTTCAAAGTTTCAAAGGCTAGAAGAATGAAGATCAACCAATGGTAAAGGGCACAACAAATAGAGGAGGAAGCCCGTCAATCAAAAAACTGACAGGAAATAGAAAGGCACCAATATAAAAAAAAAAAGAGAGAAGAAGGTGTCTGCCCAGCAGTTTTATCCCAAAATGAAGTTGTAGACACCCATTTTTGTCCATATCCTTTCAATTTAAATTAGTTGATTTCTTAATTAGCATTAGGATCAACTAGGGGGCATTTTGGTCATTTTCAAGATCCAGGGGCATTTTAGTCATTTGCACGTCTAAGGGCATTTTGGTCATTTTAGGGTCACTTTTAATTTAGCTAATTTGTCTCTTAGTTATCTAGATTACATTGAAAAAAACCAAAAAATTTTAGTATGCACTTTTAGCATTTTTGCATATCTCGTAGCTTAGCTTCATTTAGCAATCTAGCATTATTGCATTTTAATTATGTGGTTTAAGTTCAACTTAGTTCGTTGATCGATTAGCCCTCAATTTAGCAATTGGTTAGACATTCCATAAGTAGGACTTGCACAATTCTGGTAATAGCATTGGTGGAAAAAAACACAAAATAAACGAAATTGCATATGCCTATCATCATCATTTCACAAGGCTGCATTGTGTTTTGAACCTTTCTTCTTGGGGCAATTTCACTTTTATTGCACTAGGTTTAGCCCTCCTTGTTTAATTATTTGCATCCTTGGGCCTTTATTTGCATCCTTGGGCCTTAGACTTTCATTTAGTCTTAGCTTTAGCTTTGGGCTTGAGTTTGGGCATGAGAAATTAGAAGTTTTTTTTTATATCATCATTAGGCACCATTTCTTTCCACTAAATTAACTAAAATAATAGGAGTCTACAACTCACAGTTTATGAATTCCGCAGTTATAAAAATACAAAAAAATAAATAAATAGCTTTTCATTCACATTTGCATATTTACAAGTTTGAAATTCAAAAAATCACAAAAATGGAACTTAAAGAAAAAGGTACATAACATCTTTGTTTTCCTAGCTCCTCACAATTGCCTTATTTCAGCTTTGGGGTTGCAGATCAAATGAGAGAGTAGCATCAGCCGGCAGTCAACAGGCATGCAAAGCCAAGGCCTTCAAGATAAGTGCTTTCATGGAATTCTTGGCAGGGATCAAAAGGGAATTGGCAAGCTAAAAGTCATGCACGCATCAATACACACAAAATGGATTTCAACAAGGCACAAGAAGGAAGGAAATTGACATTAACTTGCAGCAAGACACAATCAACTCAAAGTAGAAGCTAAGCAGTATCATGTCAAACAAGAGCAAAGCAAGGATCCCAAACAGCACACAGCATTCAATCGTGATTGCACATTTTTCAGCATACCTCTCCATATAATAAGCAGCCCTAAACACACAAGCAGCAACAAATAGGGCAGTGGCAACATTAAGCAAAAAAGAAATCAACAGGAAGGGCAAGCATTCATGTTCATCATCAATCAACAGCAGGACACATTTCACAGCAGCAAAGTTCTCTCCAATTCAAACGATACAACAGTGCATCCAAATCACTTCAGGGCATTAATGGAAAATTAGACAGAATTCAATGAGGACAAATTCATCCCGATTCATCAAGCAGATTTTTCATTCAGTTATAGTTTTTACCTGAGAGAGAATCTTTGCCACCTCATCCTCAGGCCAGCTCAGCTTTCTCTGTCCTAGTCATCAAAAACTTTGAACCTGCAGAGGAAGACAAAGAAGCTGTTAGAGAAAAAAGATAAGAAGAAAAATACAGCTAACAAAAAGAGGGCTCTCTCTTGGATTCGATTCGGATCCTCCGGACTGACACTCTAAAAAATCCTCTCTCACTCTCTCTCTTTTTTTCTCTCGACACAGACAATTTCACAACCTCTCTCTAAAAATTCTCTCATCCTCTCACCAAAAAACGATGGAATAAAGCTCTCCTCCAATTAAAAAAGAATTCTTCTTTCTCCCTCGAAGGATCAGTAATCAAAATCCCACCTCACACAGCTCTCGGAATTTATCTCTGACCACAGACACACAATCGGACCTCTCCTTCAACACACTGAAGTCCTCCCACAGAATCCTCAACCAAAAAACTGAGTCTCTCTCTCGATCGATCTCTCTCATCACAGACAATTCACAACCTCTCTCTAAAAATTCTCTCATCCTCTCACCAAAAAACCATCAAAAACACAACCCTTCCTTCAGAATCACAGACTGTCTAGACACACAAAAGAAACTCTCTCTACTAAAATCAAGCCTCACATACACACACGAAAACTCAGGGGAAAAATACCAAAAATTCACAGAGGATTTCATATTGGATAAAAGGGGAGAAGCATACCTCAAAGCCTCGGTGAATCGATGGCTTAACTTACTGATCGGAGAGAGACCTTTCGTCATCGTTAAGGCTTTGAAGGTGAAGAAGGCCCCGTTCCTTGAAACTAAGGACAGGGATGGTTTCAGCGGACTAGTAGGAAGAACCTGGGGCTTTCGGGTCCCGTCGAACCTCCGACAGAAGTCCAACGCGGCGGAGCCAGCACAGGCGATTCCCAGCGGTGGTGTACCCAAGCGGCTAGGGTTTCAAATCGAAAGAAAGGGTTTGAAAGGAAAAAAAGGAATGAGGTAAGGGGAGAAGCGTCACTGCGATGGTTTCGTCGGAGGCGAGAAAGGGTAGCTTGGCCGTTGGAGCTCGAGGATGCAGCAGCTGCGGCGGCCATGGAGTATGAGGGAGTAAGCGGCGGCGCTGATATGGCGTGTTAGATCTAGGGTTTCGGTTGGGTGGAGTTGAGGAAGAAGAAGATGATAAAAGAGAAAAAAAAAATGAGGAAGAAAAGGGGAAATTAAGCAAAAAATGATGCCGTTTCAGGATGCGGGTCTGATCCGGCTTAATGGCTTGATCCGGAAGCCCAATTCCAACTTGGAGGTAAATCTGACTTGGGCCTTTATTCTTTTATGCTCTTGGGCCTTTTATTTATGCACTTTGGATATTAACTTTCCTTATGGCTTGGGCTTCCATTATATTTAGGTTCATGGATTTTGATTGAATATTGATTTCATTATTAATTTAGGATTTGGTTTAGCTTTTTTTTTAAATTGGTAAAGAAAAATTTCTAGAATTAGTTTAATTTCATAGTTTAGTTTAATTGTCAATAGAATAATAAAAGGAAAAAAGAAGAAGAGAAAAAAAAAGTTAGATTAATTTCACGTGCATTCACATTTTAAATTCAGTAGTTATTGTTCATTCATATTATTAATTTTCCAATTGTGCTCCTTGCCTCCTGAATGTTGCTAATCTTCTACTTGATGTGCAGAAAAGTCTCCAGTTTGTCCGATTTGCCCCTTTAAGCTTCTAATTTCTTTCAATTTTGTTCTTTGTTAGTTCAATTTCAATTTTATTAAGTCCTTTGGTTTGTAATAATCTAGTAAATTAGAGTAGAAGTAGAACTTAATTGCATGCATTATTTACTTGTCCTTCATGCGAGTTAGCTAAATAAGAATTGGTAAACGACGGTCTTTTACGATGACGGGTGGGTCCCAAGTAAATGTACTCGAGTACGAATTCTTGGTTCCCGCTCTGAGATTGGATTACTTTCGAGATACCCCCATAATGCGTGGGAAGGGTTCGGGTTAATTTCAAGTATATCGTTGTTTACTGATTAAATAAACTAAAATATACCGGTCCATGCATCATCTGCATTCATTTTCTTCAGGATTAAATACAATTAAAGAAAATACAAAAAGATTGTTCTTTTTCTTCAAAAGCATTTTCAAATTTAGTGTTCTCTTACTCAGTTTTCAAAAGAAATTAAAATTGGTAATCAAGAGCATTTAAGACTTAAACAGAAGTTTTCAATTTCAAATCAAGACTTTGCTTATCAATAAAAGACTGGAAAAAGATTTCCAAAACTATAAGAAAAGAAGATTTTCACACCCTTTTTAGGAGGACTAAAATGAGAGTTTTCAAAATGAAGTAAAAGACTTTAAAAACAAGAATAAAAGGTTTTGACACAGCATTTTCAAAACCTCTTCCCGATGTGGAAGATTCAACAAGAGAACAAACAGCGAAAGAGAATCGAAACAGAATTGATCGACGGTCGTTCGATCATATTCTCCGAATTCTCGACATTTGTTTAGAAAATGATTTCATTTTTCTTTTATAACCCTTTTTGCTAATAATAAACAAGATTTAGAGCAACCATTTAGTATTAAGCCCATTAGGTTTAGCTTAGACTAGAGGTATCGTCGTTTGACGGGCGTGTCGGGGGTGCTAATCCTTCCCCGAGCGTAACCGAATCCCGAACCCATAGACTCTGGTTAAGCAGACTGTATTAGGTTTAGTATTACCTTCGCCAAGCTTAGGTTAATATTAGACTTAATAATCGAATAGGTGGCTAATCACACCTTAGATAAAAGATTAGTGGCGACTCCTTCATACCAACGTCATCTCGGCAGGGTTCCCCGGACCCGAACGTTTCGACAGAAGTCTTTCCCAAAAGGGTTCTTTTTGCATACTACGAAGTTGCGGAGCTCAAAGTACAGAACCGAAAAGACCCATCTGGTAATAGGCCGCTGAAAAAGAAGCCTACAACGAACGAGCGCAATACAGCCTATCACGTGCTACAAATGCCCGTCTAGTTCAAAGTTGTGTCCCCACCAGAAGGGCATGGCGGTTCGGGTCGATTTTTGGCCCACGAAAGATTTGAGGCTCAAGTTCCTGCTGCAACAAGGAACTATCACTCAAAGGGGGTTAACTGTTAGGGGCCAAAATCAGGGAGGCCCAAATCCACCAAATCCTCTTCAAACACGCTCAAAGGCTGGGCCAATCTCTCTCTTACTCACCACTATTTTTCCTTTGACCCAAAATACATATATACACAAATATTAGGTAAATGGGTCCACAAGTACTTCACAACTCACAAAAGCCCACCTTTCTTACCCAATAACTAAAGTCCCCAAACACATTTATAAAACAGGGGCGATTCTCTTCCAAAAGTCCTCAAACACATTTATAACACAGAGGCATCTATACAAAACTCCCTAAACACATTTATAACACAGCGGAAATTCTCTCTAAAAGCCCTCAAACACATTTATAACATAGAGGTTATATACAGAAATCCCCAAACACATTTATAACACAGAGGCATCCATACTAAAGTCCCTAAACACAATTATAACACAAGGGCAATTTCTATATGGCAAAGGCTCATAATAATGTGTAACACATTTGGGCCTTGCCATTTAAATTCCTAACATTTACATATATAGCAAAGGCCCATGTCATATGCATCACGTTGGGCCTTGCTATCTCAAAATTCTCTTTCTGGCCCAAACAAAAAGGAGAGCCCAAAAACAATGGGGCCTTGCCACCTCATCATCTAGCCAAAAAGTATGAATACAAAAGGCACAAAGTCCTATTCCCCTGCTGCACCATGTCAGGCCTTTCCCACTGCGGAAAACATCTAAGGGAAGAATCTTACTTAATTCAAATTCCCCCATATCTATCTATTTATAGCAAGAGATTAGCACTAATTAATCTTCATTGCACGGCTAATCGTGGACCAAGCCCATGGTGGGAAACAAATTGGGGGTTGCGGCTTGGAGGCAAAAGAGGAAATAATCTTCCCTGGTTACTGCTCTTGGGGAAAACGGCTATGCTTAGGAGTCGATCCTTAACACAAAAGGGGTAATCAAGGGCTGCAGAAGGTGAAATCAAAAACAGGCTAAGTTGACCTTGGAGGAACTTCAGCTGATTTGATGGAAAGATAACATCGACGATAGCGATGTGTGCTTGGTAAAATAGGGGACTGATTTCGAGAGGAGAAAGAGGCCATTGTTAGCTTTCTCAAACCGGAAGATTCTTTGCCATAGGCCCAAGAGCTACCCACTGAATCAAGCAAAAAGCAAGAGGCAAAGTGGGTCACCAGACATGGATTCCGCTAGGTAAAATGAAGGCTATAAAAGGAGACCTTCAGCAGCTGAAATGTCCATACATTATGATTAACATTTACGACCCATTACATTCTAGACTTCATATCACAAGAGCCAAGTTCTCACATGCTCACAACAAAAATTCAGAAAAAGTTCAAGAACCCTAATCGTTCGCCACTCACTCAAGAACATCAAGAAATCAGTCATGTTCTCCTCAAATTAGTGTTTTCCTCCATTGTCACTAGCTTGTGTTTCGATTTCATTGTTCTCACTAGATTTGTTCTTCTTTCTCCCAAATCAATTTGTTTCTCACAAGTTCCAAAATTCATGAGAGGCATTTGATTCATTTTATTTCAAGAAAATACATTTCTGCTGTTATCATTCATCTTTTTCATCCTCCTCAGTTCTTCCCTTTTAAAAGCTGAGTTTCCTTGTTTTCCTGCTATACAGACTGTCTTCTTCCTGCTGCACGAATCACTCCTTGGCAGAAAGTTTTTCTTATAGCTCTTGGACTCCATCTTATGAAACCCAACTCCTCTTCTGGGGAAATTTGGGCTAGACTTGAATCCATAGTGAGCCGCACCAGGCCTTACTAATCGCACAAAAAGGCTCCCACACATTTTTTTTTGAAAAAAAGAATAAAACAAATAGTCTCCAATGAACAAAAAGATGGAATACAATTTTAAAAAATTCAACTGAACAAAAAAATTGTCCTCAGACTAAAAAAAGAAATACAATTGAAAAAAAAATAAAATGAAAAGAAAAAAGAATACGTTTTCACGTTACACCAATTCACGGGATACAATAGAGTTGGCAAAAGCTGACCCGACTACGGGTACCCAACCCGACCGCCGAAACCAAATCCAACCCAATCCGATTTGACGAAAAAAATCAACAAACCGGATCCGTCCAACCCGAAACCGAAACTGACCCAACTAAAATTAGCCGAATTTTTGGGTACCCGAACCCGAAATTTCTCGAACCCGAAATGACCCAAACCCAAAATGACCCAAACCCGATCAACCCGACAGATTAACCCGAAATGACCCGAATTAAAATTAATTATATTTAAATTGTAAAAACTAAAAGTTGTACAATAATTAGCAAAAATTATATATTTGATAGTTTTAATCCAATTTTAGTATTTTACCACAACAAATCTCAATCGCTTGATATTTATTGCTAATTTTTTTAGTCTTTGATTGAAAGTTGAAACTATACCATTAATATTGATTATTACAAATAATAGAAATTATTTTTACTTTGAATATTAGAATTAAATTATATTTTTCTAATTATTTAAATATTTATACTTTAATATAATATAGTTCATATAAAAAATCAATGCCAATGAATATTTCAATTTATACAATATATTTATAAGTTATAAGTTATATAAATTTGAAGAGGTAAATGAAATGGATCATAAATTATAATATAAATAAAATGGATTAAATTTTATTGTGCTGTTGTACAGAGTAGTCCTCAGTCCGTAATGTAATTCAATCTCCAAAGTCTCACATTTATTCAAATTAGGGTTTGACAGATTTTAATTTGTTTAATTTAATAGCTTCATTTTCATAATTTGTTAGATTTAATGTTTAATCGGTTTTAATTTGAAATAATTTACAATTAATTATCATTAATTAGTTTAAATTAATGTTAAAACATATGCATTACATATTTAATTTATGTTAATTTAAAATTTAAATATTGCGGTTAATTTAGTTTAAATATTTAATTTATATATTAGTCAAGGATCATTGGATCAAGTTATTGTTTAATTTTGATTATTATATAATATATGTATATTGTATATATATTTGTTTTTTTCTGAAAAATAATAAATATTAGTACTAATAATAAGGTAAGAGATTACAACCAAGCAACCAAGTTTGATGTTCTAGAGACACCAAGCTTGGCCAAGGAATCAGCAAAAAGTTTGCCTCCCTAAAGACATGAACAAAAGAGACATGGCCTAAAATAGAAATCAGATTTGAAAGTCTATTATACTATATATATATATATTTATATATATATACTATATTATACTATATATATAGTATATATATAGTAAGTAGACAAAAAAACTATATATATAGTATAAATCAGAGACATGGCCTGAATATATATACTATATATATTTGTACCGATTAATTAAGACTTAAATCTCTAAGATTGGAATTATCAGTTATATTAATGTATTTTACTTTGGTCTTTAAATTGAACTTTTAAATCATGAAGGTATAGAACTTAAAAGTTAAAACCTTAAATAAGTTGTATAATTAATGTCAAATTTAATGAATCGATATGGAAAGACTAATTGTGTTTTCTATTGTAAAACTTTAATATAAAGTTATCGAACAAATGTCACAAAAAAAGAGTTAGTTGAAAGACTAATATAAAATAAAAATATTGTTAAAGACAATATCGGCCTTCTTAAATCAAAATAATGAATTTCTTATAACTATTTTATCAAAAATGTTATAACTACAATTGAAAAAGAATTTTTATTAATCCCACATTATAAGAATAGAAATAAAAATTTTATTTAAACTTCGAAAACCGCTAACTTGAATGACTCCAATCAAATTTGAAACCCGAAATGACCTGACTATTCAACCTGAAAAAAATGAACTGTAACGACCCGAATCCGAAAACCCAAGGTTAAAACCCGAATTTATCCGAACCGCATGACCCGAACCCGAAAAATCGAGATTCAAACCCGAAATTATCCTAACAGTATGACCCGAAACCGAAAGCAACCCAACCCAGAATTGACCCGAACCCAAATGACCCGACATATGAATGACCCGAACTCAACCCAACCCGAAACTGAACAATAACCGAACCCGTATGACCCAAAATTTTCTTAATCCAAAACTGACCCAACTCAAACAACCGAACCCAAATCCAATCCGACCAGCCCATCTGCCAGTTCTAGGATACAATATAGAAGAAATCAAGGAATGGAGAGTGAATTAATAATATAATAATTAATAAAGAGTCCGATTTGGTGAGAGATAAAATTCAGCTTGATAAAGAATATAAATGGGTGGAAAAGTTGATTTAGCGAGGGCAGGTGTAAATTGAAACTTAGTTCTCATCTAAAACTGATAATATGTCATCATTTTAAGGGAATCTTAAAAACCCTACATTTTAGAATCATCCTAATATAATTTAAATCCAAGAAAAAATTCTGATTCTGCCCTTGTATGTGTCCCATGGAAAATGAATGTACTTAAATTATTCTCACTTTTGAATCCAATGAAGTGATTTCTTTTGTAACTTTCATTTTCACAAAATAAAAGAAATGTATGGATGAAAAATTATATTGGATGTATACATATTATAAATATTTTTCACAGTAAAAAATATTTAAAAACTTAAAAACAATGTCTAGATATACTTTGACTCTAAAATATATGAAAATATGTAAATATGCATTAACGGAAATTTCATTCCAAAATTTAAACATTTACAGTAAATATCCACCGTTTAAGTTCATTTTTTATCATTTATTTTTTGAAATTGAAATATACATCGAAATATCCGTTGATATAATGATGGTTGTACCGATATTTGTATTCAACTCTTTGGTTAAATGACAAAAAAATTCTTGGTCAATATAGGATTAAAATTTAAAGAAAAAAAAAACAGAAAAAGCATTGGCATACATATTGAAATACTCGATTAGATATATATGATGGCCAAAAAGATTAGATGTATATAAACGTTGGTCAGCGCATGGAGATTTTTGAACAGAATCAACACATGACTTAGTACTATTTGTGTGAGAGTTGAGTATGTAATTTTAGTGATTTGTCTTTTGGGGAATGCCAGGGAAACTCTCTCAAACACTCTTCTTTAGAAACTCTCTCCCTCATTAAGCCACGTCACCACACTTATATCTCACTAAAAACCGGAGACCCTCTTTGCCTTTTGCCTTTTATCTCTGCTTAAGCTTTTATTTCAGGAAAGCATTTGTTTTAGGGTGCACCCAGCTTTAGTCCACTCACACTCAGTAGCATATCAATATTTTATATATATTTAATTTTATTTATATATTGTTCATGTTTCAACCAAAAAATATATTTCATTTATTTTTTTACATAGAAAGATAAAGATTAAAATTTAAATTGGTACCCAAAAGATTAAACTTTAAAATATCTTATTTAGTAAAAATATGAAAATACATAAATAAATATTATACAGTTAAACCTTTCAAAATAATATATTGTCTGTAAAAAATGAAATCATTCACTTTTTTATTTATAAAAAATGAATAAAAAATGAAATTGATTTGATATTTTAAAAAGAAAATAATATTCACGGTCCTTCTCAATGTCAAAAATACTATATTTGGTGGGTGTCTTTGAGGATTGGGACGATGCGAAAAAATTGATATGACGAAAAGTAATTATAACTACTAAATTAGGTTGCGTTTGGTTCGTGAAAAGTAATGGGATAGTGTGGTAAGTTAGATAGGAAAAATAACTTTCTCATGTTTGGTTGGAGGAATCTAATCTCATGTGGGAATGTCATTCCCATCACTTTACCACTTAAGTAGGAAAGTAGTGAGAATAATATTTTTATCTAAAAGGGTGGAAAAGTTAACTTTCCAATGAAAGTGTTATTCTTTTTCTCTTGTCTTTCTATTATATTAATAACTTTCCCACGTGAACCAAATATAGTAATTATACTTTCCCACAAAAATAAAAAATTATACTTTCCCATTAAAATAACATTCTTAGGAAAGTAGTGTGAATGACATTACCACATGATACCTAAAATACCACGAACCAAACATAACCTAAATAGTAATTTAAGTTTAAAAATGTTTAAGAACTTAGCACGATCTCTTTAATGGTGAAAAATATGTCTTTGGATTTGTCACGGTGTTAAATCATAACACCAAAAAATTCGATCGAGTATTACTGTAAGGGGGCATTTGGTTGGGGGTGATTTTTGATCACCTGTGGTGATCTTGGCAGGTGATCTGAGATCACCCCGTTTGGTTACACTTTTTGGTTTGGTGTGGTAATCCGGATTACCCTCTAATCACCCCTCTAGGTGATCTGGATTACCACCATAAACCCATGTAATCTTTGATCACCGGTGATCTTGCATCACTGGTGATCTTAGATCACTAGTAATCTAAGGGGTGATCCTAACCAAACGCCCCCTAAGAGTTTGGCTAGTAGGTGCTTATTAATAATAATTATCTTAACTTTTTTGGAATTTGAGATAAATATTTAAAATTGGAAAATTATTCATTACATCGTCAATGAAGTTTAGCAGACAATACGTGCGAGTTTAGAAGGGTGGTATGTGTTCCCTTAGGGAATAGATTGAAATATTAAAAAATTAATTAATTCTGAAATTGGGTACTTATTAACCTTATAATGCATTTGTGTAATCTAAAAACTACACTGACGATGTATAGTAATAAAATAATAACTCTTTAAAATTTTAAGTTTGTGATATAGTTTATCTATTGGTTGTATTATTCGGAAACAAATTTAGCTTCACAACCCTTGAAATTATATATGATGATTTTTTAGAGAAAATCTTAATAATTTTTTCTATGAGTTGATATCATTACATAAACTAAACATTACGTAATTTTGCAAAATTTAATCATTGTTTTTTTTTTTGGAAAACTTTCTATTTAAGATAATAAGTTTTGTTAATATTTTCACATATATGCATAAAAATAATTAAAACTACATTTTTAATTAAAATATAAGTGACCTTTTCTTTTCCTATATGAACAGAAACAAGCAACATTGTCATATACAAGTGCGGGCCATAGGAGATTAGAGATTTAGCATGAGAAGATTTTTGTCTTTTATGCTACCTGGAATGAGAGGTAACAAGTTTGAAGGGAAGGGAGTGGAGTGACGTGGATGAAGGAGGGAGGGAGTTTTCAAGAGAGATTTTGAAAGTGAGTGCACTTAGCATTCCTCCTAATTTTTTATTAGATTGAAGACTGAAGTCAAACGAATAAAAATATATTCTTTTAATAAACAGGGATGAGGAAACGCAATGCTTTTATATATATACTAGGTTCAGGCCCGGGCGCTTCGCTGCACAGACATAATTCCTCAATTTATTATATATATATAGTATACAATCCAATTTCAATGTAACGGGAAGCATGAATTTTACAATAATAAAAGATTAAGATCATAAGTTGTTTCACTTAATAGTTCTGACTACACTATGCATGAGCTAATAAAACTGCAGGCCTCACAGTTTCAGCATCCATAACCATCTAACAAAATTGTTGCTAACCCTTTAAGCTGACACCTTTCATTTGCATATGCATGAATCAAAAAAGAACTAATTAGACTATATATGTATCTAATAAAACTGTTTTGGACCCTACAATAAGGAGACCATTTTTTTTTCTTTTTTTATACTTATTCAGGGGTGGGTCTAATATGACTTCTGTAAGAATGTTAATATGCCTTGCGAAGGTGAACTTCGCTTGTCAGCAGGAAGTGAAGTGCATTGCTTAAATCATCATTCCACTGAGCCCAACTTTGCATCCCTTTCTCATATGTGATTTTGAACTTGTATGCCACCTGTAGCAATTTCTTGTAAAGGAGTGGATTCAATTCAAGTTAAAATTTATAAGCTTCAACAAAACCTGAGAAAAGGAAGAAAATACCTGATCAATTTATTCTAATGTAAGGAGAAAGGTCACCATGGACGTAAAGCACCTGGAAGAGAGAAAATAACAGAACTGTTATATAGATGCAATGGCGGTTGTGGGTGGAGAACTTTTTTTCCTTCGTTATAAACAAAATAGATGCATTTGAAAGATGATGCAAGGGCCTTTCTTTTTTCCCCAAGATGTGTTTCAAAGAGAAGACAGAACTAACAAAGGCAGTGGAACTATACTTAAATGTCAGTATACAGATCTTGGGGCATATAAATTTTCAAAGAAACCCCATCTCACTACACAAAAAATGACTTCAAACTTCAGGGAAAGTTTTAGTCGAGTTGAAAAGAAGTTGGGAAAGCTTACCAATTGTACCTGAAAGAGGAGAGACGAAAGCTTTGATTGGCAGTACCAAAACAGCAAAACCCAAAAATGTTTTAGTGAAAGAACCTTATGGTTGAATTAAACCGTCTTATATTCACACTGCGATTATCATTACCGTAAAACAAAGTCATTTGCTTTCAACATCTAATCTTAGTGGGTTTAGTTAAATATATATGCTATAAAAGCTGGTGTTGACCATAATTGTTCCGTTTCAAAAAATATAACTTTCAAATAAAGTCATCTGCTTAATCATCAAGATCTAATCTTACATTCAAGCTTCTTAACAAATATATCATTTATAACTTTTGATAACTTAAGCACTACAAATATATCATAATAGGTATCTGAACGAATACTGAGTGAAAAAAAATAAGTAAAATAACAAAAACAAATCTAACCTTACACACTTGTATAGGCCAAGGTTGGTAAGCTTCTAAACTATATTAAATGATAGGCAAATAAAATATGATCAACTTCGAAAATAATATCTATCATTATCTAAGCAAGTATTATGACTTATCTCCACTTTCAACTTTAACAAATTCAAAAGTTTAGATATGCCTGCCATTCATCGACTACTAAGGCAGTCACTCTCACTTGAAATTGGTCCAAGGAGCAGCAGAAATTGTACCGAGAGGGCTTGACTTGTAAAGAGTTGAAATTCCACATGTAGGCAACTCATTAAAATGCATTAGATGTCCTGCTTGTTTAATCTCAGTTTGTTAGATCAGTACTCACTACTCTTTTTTAATCTCAGATTGTTAAAACAGTACCCAAAACATGTACAACTTAACCCAGGTAAGGATAAATATATTAGTTTTGACTAAAACTTTACCACAGAGTGAAGAGTTAGCAGAATGATCAATGAATAAAGAATTAAGGTTAGGGTTAGGGTCCTGACATTCTAAATCCCATGAAGGAAGCAACCTCAACTTAGCTCTGTCCTTCCTATGAACATTCATATGACCCCAAGAGCTTAAGCTTGACTTGAATCCGCTCTTACAAAAGCTACATCTATAATATTTCGGAGGCACTTGCAAATCTTCTTGTTTCTTGCCAAATATGTCTTCTCCATGTCTTATTACTATCTTGCTTGCTTATGCAATCCAAGAAAAAACATCAGAAACTAAACAAAAAGAAGACCAAAAAACAATGCTATAACTAATTGGATGCATATGTATGTATATATATATAAAAGAAAGTAAAGCAAAAATTTAAGACAAAAATAAAAATTTACTAATTTCTTAAAGATACAGTGGTCGTGAAAGTATAACAATTAAGCAAAATAACTTTGTTGCGCCGCCCCCAAACACTTCTGTACAATCTCAAAAATATTGCTATGCCGCCGCCCCCCAAACCCTTCTGTCTGCCTCTCACACACCCACCACTTGTGATGATTGCCCATCTATTTGATCAAGTAAATATTTTCTACCCTTGCGGCTCTCATGAGTAAGCATAAATTCTTGGATTAAATTTATTGAAGATGAATCGTTGGAGATCTTCAAATTCTTATTGGCGTTGTGTTTCATCTGGTTCTCAACAGCATTTTCCATGTGAGTTTGATTCTATGGGCGTCTCTTTTTACTTCACTAATTTTCTTGATCCTTGGAAAGCTTCGCATTTTTGGGATGTTTTTTATCGCTATGGAGAGATTATTGATGTTTTTATTCCTGCTAAAAGAAATTCAAAAGGGCAGAAATTTGGTTTTGTGAGATTCCTGAACTGTTTTGATGTAGAAAGGATTTTATATTATCTCAATCAAATATGGATTGGTAGTTTCAAAATTAGATGTTTCAAGGCTAGAGGTCGAGGTGGCTCGGATTCACATATCCAAAGCAATCGTGTTCATGATGAAAGAGGGAATATTGAAGCTAAAGGTTTGAACAAGAATCAAGAACCTAATAAATTGCAGGAATTTCAATCTCACAAGACATCCAGGGGATTGGTGGAGATAAAGCGTTGCAGGTCAATTCTCAGAAACAAGATTAAGTTGAAGGTAAGGGTGCTGCTAAAAATTCAATTTCTCTTAGATATAGTCCTAAACAAAGTGATATTGATAGATTGTAGAGAAGTGCAGTTGGTATTGTCAGATTTCCGGATACGATTAATGGTATTGATGATCAGCTTCTTTCTGATGGCCTTTCCACCAAAGTTTCTGTCACCGTTATGGGAGGTGATATGGTTCTTATTACTTTTGAAAGTAAGGAAGAGATGTTGTTGGCCCTTGATTTAGATTATGAGTGGTTGCTAAATTGGTTTGTCAATGTTAGTCCTTGGAAGGTTAGTGATGTTTGTCAGTCAAAATTATTCTGGTTGAACCTTTCTGAAATTCCTCTTCATGCATGGAATAACGATTTTTTCTTCTCTATTGGTGGTTTATGGGGTGAGGTGGTTACTTTGGATGAAGTTACTGCTAGGAAGAAATATTTGAATACAGGCAGAGTTCTTGTGCTAGTTAAAAATAAGTTCCACATTCCGGATGAGATCAACGTTTCTATTGCCGGTGAAGTATTCACCATTAAAGTCTCAGTTGAATCTTTTTCTTTCAATAACTGCTATGGTAACTGCAGAATTGGATTTGCTAATTGTTGTCCCAGTGGTAATTCTCCTTCTCATGTTGCTAATTCGAATTCAAATAATGAGTTTGCTGATGGTGTTAGGCAAAATCTTGAAGTTGATTCACCTGATCAGATTCCTCTTATGAATTCAAATACTAAGTTTTCTGATGATGATTTGCAACAACTTGAAGCTGATTCACTTTATCAGGTTTCTGATTCGAATTTAAATTTGAGCATCATAATGATGATAGGCAGCATCTTGAAGCTGATTCTCACTAATCAGGATGTTGTTTCGAATTCTAATTTTGAGCTTCCCAATGACGATAGGCAACATTTTGAAAATGTTATTGCAGTGCAAAATATTGAAGCTACTTCTAATACTCAGTATGATGGAAATTTAAAAGGGCACGAAGATGTTGATGGGTTAGTGGGATTTGATGGTGACAAGGATGGGTCAAATGATGATAATATTCTCAATGATAAGCAGACTCCTAGTCAAAGAATGAAGGGTAGTGGAAGGAAGAGCAGAGATTTGGAGGATATTGAAGAAGACATTGAGGAAGATTGGTTTAGTAATCTGCTGGAGAAAAATAAGAAACGTAGTAAAAAGTTAAATAAGAAGCTTAAGTTACAAAGAGCAAAGTCACAGAAACTAAAGCAACAAAAAGGGGAAGCAGCCAATGATTCTCTTTCAGATGGTGATTTCCGTAACAGAAATCGTATCTTGATGGAGGAAGCCCAAGCAACCTTGGAAGTTGGGAAAATGTTGGGCATCTCTTTTGATGGTGATGATAGCTTTATTTTAAATAAATTAATGGCTATG
>AWUE01024272.1:0-17221 GCA_001974825.2 Corchorus olitorius
AAAGAGTACTAATCGTCTTATGTCTTTATATGTTCACTTCACAGAAAAGATTGGAATCTGTTCCTTAATTATTTTTCCAAAAACTATTTTTCTACTTATTTGTTTTCTTCCTCTTTCTCTCCCATAAAGTTGGTTAGTAATAATAAAAAAGTTGATTAAGACATGTTTTTGAGATAGAGATGGATGGGTGCTTTTAATCTTTCCCTTATTCTTTTTGCAAATATCTTTTTTTGTTTTGTACTTTTGTCATTTTGTGGTCTTAAGTCTTAACTTGATGATTATTGCAGTTATCAACTCATCATGCATTTTTAGTACTATTCTCTTAAATTTCAAACACTAATTCTAAGAATTTCGATACATACTTTGGCTTATTGCTAAAAAAATTTTCTAAATTTCAAACACACCTATTCATTTGATTTTGAGTTGTGAATATATATAATTTTAATTTTTTTATTTTTCTTGGTTAAAATAGGACAAGTCCCTGTACTTACAAGAAAAAGTCAATTTGATCCCTCTACTCAAAAAACGATCAATTTAGTTCATTTTTTACAGGTTTGGATCAATTTAGTCCCTCTACTTATAGGTTTGGGCCAATTTAGTCCCTCTACTTGCGAAATTAGGTCAATTTGGTCCTTATGACGACTTGGAACTTCCTAATAGTAGAGGGACTAAATTGATCATTTTTTGACCCAATTTCACATATAGAGGGACTAAATTGATCCAATTTCACAAGTAGAGGGATTAAATTGATGGTGTTTTTAGTAGAGGGACCAAATTGACTTTTTTTTTGCAAGCACAGGGACCTACCAAGTATTTTAACCTATTTTTTTAGTTCTTAACTTTATTTTAACTTGCTTTTTCTTTCTATAGGTGGAAACTAAGATCTTTCTTGTTGTATTTAACAAGTAAGGCTTCTCATGATATGTTACAATTAAGGCTTCTCCTTTTTTATTCCTTTATGGACAAGGCTTTTTTGCTTGACATTTTTGCCATAAATGTTCTTTGAAATTATAGCATGCTTAATTGTTATCTTCTTTGATATTATAAGTAGGGGAAAGTTTAATGACTAACAAGTGATCCCATACACCCTTCAAGGAAAACTTAAAGTAGTTTCTATAAGTAAAAAATTAACTAAACTAAAAGGGTACGTACCCGCCAGCAAAACCCTATCGATCGACTATAAGTCTATAACCACAACTTGGTTTATCAATTGTTAATCTTTTTCCTTAAGGAAAACATAAAGTACAAGATTTATTCATTTATTTTTAAAATTCTTATGTCTTCTCGTACACATAATAAGATAATTTGATGGATCTAGTGATTAAAATTTTAATTTAATTGATTAATAGAAACAACTTATGATCTTATAATTGTAGAATTTGTTTTAAATTTTAATTTAGAAAAACAAATGAGTCTATGATCAAAATTTAGCTTAGCTCTCAAAAAGAAAATTCCCCATATTTCTATTTTTTTTTTTTTACAAAACTCCACATATTTCTAATCTAATTTGCAAAAAATACTAATTTAATTGGGCTTCAATTGGGCCTTACCAAGCTCAGTTGGAGCTTAACTTCTTTAATCAAAACACAATTGGGCTTGGAAGTCTTTGATCCTATTTCTTCTTCATTCTTTCTTTTCCCAAATTATATCAACCACTAAAATTTATTTCCATAATTAAAATAAAGAAGAAAAAATAAACACCATACTTTTTTTTTAAAATTTTTTTAATAGAAAAACAGAGATTTGGTCTCTTATCGGACAGAGAGAGAACTGAACTGAAGTTGAAAGAACTAAAAACAGAAACTGAAAATGTCGGCGGCGCTTCCATCACCAGCTTCATCTCTCAAACTAACAACTGCTTCCTTTTCATTCCCACGCGCATTCCCCTACGCGCCACCCAGAAACCAAATCTCCTTCATTCCCCGCGCCACTCCCGACTCTGACGCGGACTCCTCCTCAACCGAACCCGAGTCATCTTCCTCCTCAGCCGACTCCGACCCATTCGATGCCCGCCTCTCCCAAGTCCGCCTCCGTTACAGAAGTGGGACCGGAAAAAAAGCGGAGCGCCGGAAATCGAAGAAATCCGGATCCACTTCATCTTCCTCCTCCTCTTCCTCCATCTACCTTCCTCCGGTGCCTTTAAAAGAAGCGACTTCAAATGGGTTAAAAGTGGATTTCGGGTTTAGCCCATATAGCGAGAAAATAAACGGGTATATAGCAATGCTCGGGTTGTCTGCTTTGGTTTTGGTGGAATTGGCTACGGGTAAGAGCGTGATAAGTTATCATACGCCGGCAATTATTTTGATTCAGATATATTTTGTAGCGGCGGTTGCGGCTGTGTTTGTTAAATATGAGAAAGAAAAAGTTAGCGTTTGGCCACCACCTCAATCTTCTTCACCCAAAAGTTGAATTTTTATTATTGAAAAGAACTAAAGGGTAAATTTTACTGAATTTTAAATGTAATTAACTTTCTAAGTTGCTTATTTTCTTATTTATGTTAACTATCTAGTTACTTTTTGTATGTTCATGATACTTGTATGAAACTTGGAAGGAAAGAGAAAGGATCAATGAAATATTATTTTGTGTGATTTTTTGTAATATATTTTTAAATCTTTAATGAAGAATAATGTTTTTCATTATTCATTTGCTATAGTTACTATGAATTAAATGGGTTCTATGCATGTAGTTTAATATATTTGTTATTGAGTTAATGTTAGTTGATTAGTTAAAACTTCTCTGGAATGTGAATAGATAGAACTGTTAGATATCTTTGAAGTATATTGGAGAGCAAAGAGGATATAGAGGTATAATAAGCATAGAATTGTATGTACAGAGTGAAAATTTTCCCTACCCGTAGGAAAAGGATTTATAGTAAATTTAGACGCATATTAGTTTTTCTTCTTTGTAAAACACAAATGACTGATAATACTCACTCCAATTAAGATCGTCTCTGATCTTACTGGATGGAACAGGGACACCATGATGGTTCCTTTGAATGAACTCTCGGTAGTGGTATATTTTTGGGTGATGACTCAACTGTAGTTGTAGCGGCATTTCCAGTCAAACCTTCTTCTTTCATTGTAGCAACATTCTTGTGATTGGCATTTTCGTGCTCTTCTGATTTTGAAGGGGCTTGGTGCCCTTGCTCATAAGGATCCTTTACTGAAGGTGATTTTGATGTGTGTGTATCATAGTAGATCGTCTGGTTTCGTCTAGAATTTTGAGATCTTGTAGTAGAATCATCTCCTGAAAGAAATCTTTGTGGAATAGAAGCTGGAGGAGGTGTAACTGGAGATGGCTGTTGGTTAGGGTAGGGAGTCTGATTACTATGTTGAGGGTGATCATTTGTTGGAGGGGCCGAAACTGGATATGTCCTACTTATGGAAGGGTAATTTTGAGAACTTGCAGTAGAATCATCTCCTGAAAGAAATCTTTGCAGAGGAGAAGCAGGAGGTGTAACTGGAGATGGCTGTTGGTTGGGGTAGGAACTTTGATTACTATGTTGGTCACTTTTTGGAGAGGCTGAAACTGGAGATGTCTGATTTGTAGAAGTGTAAAAACTATCATAATGCCATTGAGGAGAATTTTCTTTTGGAGGAGAATGAACCGTACCTGAAGGTAGAAGATGCTGGGGATCAAATGTATTATCTTTTGGATGTTTTCCTTTTGCCCCAGACAATAACTGCTGTTGCGGCGAATAGTTGGATTTTGTTGCATTTGGTAGGTAGTCACCCTTTAAAGAAAATTCTTTTGAAGTAGAAATCTCCAGAGGAGTATCAACTTGTGGAGTATATCCTTGTGAAGATGTAACCGGCGTCTGCTTTTGTTGGGAATGGCTGGAACTTTGATAAGGCTCCTTAGAATCACTGTCATTTAAAGGATATCCTTGTTGAAGAAGAGCCCCCTTTGGAGATAGTTGCTGCTGCCAGCTTTTGTTGTCACTACGCATCTGCATCAGTTGAGATTGTTCCTCACCGAATTCATCATCTTGGTCAGTCTCACTCCCCATATGCGTCTGTAAAGAATGGTTCTCCCCATATTCTTCATCTTGGTCATTCTCACTCCCCATATGCATCTGTAAAGAATGGTTCTCCCCATATTCTTCCTCCTCTTCCTCTTTCTCCCCTAACCGGCGATGAGCATCTTTTGGAGCAGAATACCCTTGACCAAAAGTACTCATCTTTTAGACCTCAAGGCGGTATGCTGCTTCCTTTTGCAATTGTTGGGTTGGTTTAATCTGGTTCCAGGATATGTGTTGAATGGGGATTTTTTCCTGAGAATGTTTTCACATAAGCTGTGGAGTATAGCTTACTATACACGCAAGTATTTAGAAAGGCCAGTACAAAATCTTTTAGTGGTCATTGCTTCAGAAGAGAGCAAGAATAAACTTAATAACAGGGGACAGTTTGATTCTTCTTGCATGACACTTTTGTCAGATGGTTGCTGAGGCATCTCCATAACCAATAGTGATGCTAAATATGGATTCAATCATTATTTAATCATGTAGTAGAACTAAACAATCGAATTTCATTGGTAGATAAAAATATATGCTAGTCTTTGGCCACCTTCTCTATCTTCTTCACCCAAAACTTGAATTTTAATTTATTGAGAAAAAAAGAGAGTAAATCTTACTGAATTATAATTGTTATTTGTTTTCTAAGTTGTTTATTTTCTTATTTATGCTATCTGGCTACTTTTTCATTGTTCATGATGAAACTTGGAAGGAAAGAGAAAGGATCAATGAAATACTCTATTTTGTGTAATTTTTCTAATTATTTTTTAATCTTATATGAAGAAATATGTCTTCCATATTGATTTGCTAGTTATTATGAAGTAAATATGTTTTTATGTAGTTTAATTTTTGTTATTGAGATAATGTTAGTTGAATAGTTAAAACTTTTTTGAAATTGCATGAATAGTTAGAACTGTTAGATATATCAAATGAGCATAGGAATTGTAGGAACATAGTAGAATTTTTTTCCTATCCATTGGAAAAGGATTAGAGGTATGTAGTCTTTGTAAAGAATTAGTTTTTCTTCTTTGTGAAACACGAATGACTGGTAACACTCCAATCAAGATAATCTCTGGTCTCATAAGATGGAACAGGAACAGCAGTGACAACAACAACAACAACAACAGGGAATACAGTCCCAACATGATGATTCTTCATTATGAGTTCTTGGTAATGCTGTATTTTTGGGCGACGACTGAATGCTAAGTGTGGTGGCAATTTCAGTCGAATTTTCATCTTTCCTTGTAGCACCACTCTTTTGACTGCCATTTCCATGCTCTTTTGATTTTGAAGGGGCTCTGTACCCTTGTGCAGTAGAATCCTTAACTGAAGGTAATTTTGATCTGTGTGTATCATAGTCATTCATCTGGTTACATTCGGAATTTTGAGAACTTGCAATGTAATCATTTCCTGAAAGAAACTTTTGTTGAAGAGAAGCAGGAGGATTTGTAACTGTAGATGGCTGTTGGTTGGAGTATGGTATCTGATCACCATGTTGAGAGTGATTGTTTTTTGGAGGGGCCGAAACTGGAGATGTCTTACTTTTGGAAGCGTAGTTTTGAGAACTTGCAGTAGAATCATCTCCTGAAAGAAATGTTTCTGGAGGAGGAGAAGCAGAAGGTGTAACTGGAGATTGCTGTTGGTTGGGGTAGAAACTCTGATTACTGTGTTGATTGTTTTTTGGAGAGGCTGAAACTGGAGATGTCTTACTTTTGGAAGAGTAGTTTTGAGAACTTGAATTAGAATCATCTCCTGAAAGATATCTTTGTGGGGGAGGAGTAGCAGGAGGAGGTGTAACTGGAGACGGCTGTTGGTTGGGGTAGAAACTCTGATTACCATGTTGATTGTTTTTTGGAGAGGCTGAAACTGGAGATGTCTTACTTTTGGAAGAGTAGTTTTGAGAACTTGATGTAGAATCATCTCCTGAAAGATATCTTTGTGGGGGAGGAGTAGCAGGAGGTGTAACTGGAGATGGTTGTTGGTTGGGGTAGAAACTCTGATTACCTTGTTGATTGTTTTTTGGAGAGGCTGAAACTGGAGATGTCTTACTTTTGGAAGAGTAGTTTTGAGAACTTGCAATAGAATCATTTCCTGAAAGAAATCTTTGTGGAGGAGGAGAAGCAGGACGTGTAACTGGAGATTGCTGTTGGTTGGGGTAGAAACTCTGATTACTGTGTTGATTGATTTTTGGAGAGGCTGAAGCTGGAGATGTTTGACTTTTGGAAGGCTTGGAACTATCATAACGCCGTTGAGGAGAATTATCTTTTGGAGAAGAGTGAACCCTCCCTGAAGGCAAAAGATGCAGGGTATCATATGAACCATGTTCTTGAGGGTTTCCTTTTGCTCTGGACGATAACTGCTGTTGCGGCAAATGCTTGGCTTTTGCTGCATTTGGTAGGTACTCATCCTTTAAAGATAATTCTTTTGAAGTTGAAAATTTTAGAAGAGTATCATCTTCTGAAGTATATCCCTGCGAAGCTTTAATCGGAGTCTGTTTTTGTTGGGAATGGCTGGAACTTTGATAAGACTCCTTAGAATCACTTTCTTCTAAGGGATTTCCTAGCCGAAGGAGAGCCCCCTCCGGAGATGGTTGCTGCTGCTGGCTTTTGTTGTCTCTAGTCCTTTGCATCAGCTGAAAATTACCCTCTCTGAATTCTTCATCTCGGTTGTTCTTACTGCTGATGTGCACCTGTAAAGATTGCCCCTCCCCATATTCTTCCTCTTCCTCTTGCTCCCCTAACTGGGGATGAGTATCCTTTGGAGCAGAAGGCCGTTGATGAAAAATACTCATCTTTTACATCTCAAGGTGGTATTCTGCTTCTTTTTTGCAATTGTTGGGTCAGTTTAATCTGGTTTCCAGGATCTGTGTTGAATGAGAAGGTTTTCACATCAGCTGTAGAGTGTAGCTTACTATAAACGCGAGATTCTAGAAAGAAGGCCAATACTTGGGGACATTTCTTCAGGGAAGAGAGCAAGAATAATCATAATAGCTGGGGACGGTTTGATTCTACTTGCATGACACTTGTCGGACAGTATCTTATTTATCTCCATAACCAACATTGATGTTGAATATATTATTTAATCATCTGGTGGTAGAAGAACTAAACAAATGAATTTCATCGGTAGATAAAAAAAAAATTTCTTACTAGAGCTTTTCTTTCTTTTTCTGTGTTTGAATTCAAAGGAGTGGAGTTCGAGGAAAGTAAAGATTCAACTTGTTCTCTTTACATTGCTTTTGTTTAAGTCTATACACTTTTCAAGCAATTAATTATTTGTTATTTGCAGCCAAATAGGCTGGAAAACAAGGGTGCGAACTGAGGAAATGAAGATGCTCTGAAGAAATATCAAATTAAGTAACATTTCTTTCCCTGAGTCATGGAAGATAATCTTGTTTATTGCAAGATTCACGAAGTGGCTTCCAAGTTTCCAGGATTCTCATGAGCTTACATTAAAAAAATGAAAGGGTCACACCGAAAAGGTTTAATGATCCTTGCATAAGATGAAAACAGTATAGAAAAATCTACTATATTAGACATATGATTTCGAGTTTGTCACGAGATGCAGCAGCAAGGGCAACAGGAGTCTGATGATGACGATGGTTGAGTTCTCTCTAAACCAGCATCAACATTTTTCGGAGTCGTAGTTGAACAAACATTTTTAGGTGCATTTTGAACAGCAACATTTCCATGATATGCTTTTCCATGCTCTTCACTGTTCTTATGAGTAGAACTAGTCCCAACTGAAGAAGGCTGCTGTTCTTTCTGATGACTGTCACTCTGACTGTTCATAACATTTTCCTGTGCAGGTTTCTGGAGAGAGCTGAAACTCTTACAATTCGAACTAGGAGCCTCATCTTTCAGTCGATTTCCTTGCGGTGATGTGACTATATCTGGAATCTGCTCTTGTTGGGGACAGTTGGAACTTCGACAACCCTTGTGCTGTTGCTGGTTCTTGTTGCTACTGCTGCAGCTGGGCAAAGGCGACATTTGGTCACTACTGTGCTCTTCATCATGGTCTCCTTGATGGGTATGTTTTGAAGAAATTTTTTCGGAAGAATGACTCATCATTTACAATTCCTGAAACTACCCTATATGTTTTTTTTTTGCACTTGATGTTGAATTGGTTTTGGTCCAAGTTTGTCTGATATTTATTTGAAAATGAACGGATGTTAGAGATTAGCCGCAAAGTAGACCTATGACCCAAAAGCAATTCTTAGAAACAGTCCCAGAAAACATTCAAGTAAAGGATCCAACAATAGACCGACTAGATTGCACGGAATTAAAGAATAAAGTCTAGAAAATTGCTTGTTCAACAAGCTTATATCTGAAACCTCCTCAAACAACGGCTGTGGCATATTTCAACAGTACATATTCTGTCCCATGATCGATGTTATGTTAGAAATGGACAATGTTTTTCATACCCCAAATGCATCTGATGTCTGTGATTTTTCCTTCATTTCTGGTTTAAACATACCTCTGAAAAAAGGTGTGTAAAATACTGAAGTTAATTGCCTCTATCCAGAGATAAATTCCTATCAAATTGTTGCAGGCTTTGAAGACGTCAAAAGGAAGAAAGATGACAATAATTAAAAGTAAGACATCAAGGAAAGTAAAATGCTAGTTGGCTTGGTGGACATGACATGTGTTTAATGTTTTCCACATTTTCAAGCTTACATCACAGTTTCTTTCCATATTTAGTAGTCATGAAGATTACATCAATAAGGATTGTAATCAAACGCCACAATTATTCTTTCTATTTTCGTTCACATCATTTTCTTTCTTTATGTTTTTTTTTCATTTTTAATTTTTGGGTGCATTGAACACATAAGGATTTTTCATTTTTCTAAGGAGAAAGGCAATTTGTAATTCAATCATGAAAATCTGGGTCACATTACATACATAAGATGGAGGTGTCCCAACCATGTTCTTTTTACCCCTAGCATCATTAATGATCAAAGCAGCTTTATTCTTAGACTCAAAATACCCTTTTTTCTGTCTTTCATTAACATGAAAACTACTACTAAAAATGAAATATGTGGTATTGACAAGCAAGCAAAACCATAATAGGATTAGATTGCTAATACAAAAAAGCCCCATCACATACTCCAAAAGTTTTATTGACACTTTCACATTCGTCTGAAGTTCATTAATTTTGATTATTGACAATGTCACTTACTCGTCAAACTCGAATATCATAATCGATTTCAAGAATTTGATACTGATGAAGTATTGTAAGTCAATTATATATGTGTAAAAATAGTGTAAAATATGAACCAACCTCTTTTTTTCTTTTCTTTTTTTTCATAGTTTACTTTTGATTTAGGTTCCTATAATCAATAAAGAACTCTTCAAGTAAATAATAATTTCTTCAAGGATGCTGGAAGTATAGCAGAAAGCAGCTGATCCAAACACAAGAATCAAATTTCATCTCCTTAAACTTGTAGATTTCTAAATTTTGCAGATTGTTCATATAAGGGAATGATGGAAAATGAACTCTATTTATGTTGAGGTACCTAAATATTTATGCAAATCCCATAGTAACAAAAATTCTATAAATTAAATGCCATAGTAACATATACTAGTGTTTGTCATTATTTTAGAACTATCCCAAAAAAATAAAAAAATCTATAAAATGGTACAAGAGGAACAACAACCAGAGTCCAGCTCGGGATCTGGTCGTTGGACAAGAACCATCTGATCAGTATGTTTATCTTTTGTCGAAGTTTGTGGCCCTGATTGGTTAGCAGACCCCTGCTCTTCGACCAGTTTTTCCATTGGAGAATCTGGCTTTTGACGATGTTCTTCTTGAGAAACCAGCTCAACTCCATGTAAATGTAATTCTTTACAAGGATCATCATAAGTTGCAGAATGTTCTTCCTGGGGATTGTCAGGACTCTGAGAAAGATTATTGTCTTCGTAGCCTTGAGCTGCAATCAAAGATGGTTGATCAACACCCTCTGCAGCAGACTCTTTCGAAGAACGTTTCATCTTTCAATAATCTTAACAATGTCTTGATAGGAAAAAGTTCCACAAAAGGTTTTCAGATGGTTTAGCTTATGTTAAACGCAGTTTTTGAAAACATTAGGAAATTTATATACAAGCAATCAGAAATGTGATCACAAGTAAAAATATAAAATACTAATTAATAATCTACCTTTGTTCTTTTGAATATTATAATAATTAATTGGGAGGCTAAATCAAAGATGGGGAATCTTAATTTATACACGAAACCTGGCTTAGAAGAATTTAACTTCTTGCCGAAATGCTCTGCTTTGGGTCTCTCTTTTCTTTTCCTGATAAATAGACAGAAAAGATTTGTTTAAACAAAGTGAAGTCACCTTTACAGCAAATTCAATGGTGATGTGTCTTGTGGCTATGGGTTTTAACATTTCAAGATTCCCATGATATAGGATTGATTTTGTCATAATCTTACGTAGGATTGATTTTGCATCAGCTTAAAAATTACATCACTATATTTTTCATTTTCAGCATGTCTTCAAGAACTCTATTAAGATGAGAACTTAAGTACTGTAATATATATGATTTAGATTGAAATTAATTCATGCATGTTTTTCTTATGTGATCAATGGGGAGTTTCATAAAATGCTACAACTAGAACAACAATCACAACAATCACAACAACATTTAGATGGCGGAACTTTGGGAGGCTCCAGTTTAGACGGTGAAGTAGGGGGTCGATCTGGTGGGTACCCATCTGGAACAGGAAGAGGCACTCTTTGAGAATGAGATTCCTTCTGATCTAAATTTTGGTCAGTTTCTTCTGATACAGACTTTTGGTTTGCTTGAAAATTAGCCTGCTGTGAAAATTGCTCTTCCTGGGGTAGAGTGGGATTAAACTTCTCTGGAGGATCCTTGTCGGCTTCGTCGCCTTTTGGAGCTTTCTCTTTCTTGGTATTGCTGGGACTTTTATTTTGTTGCAGAGGAGCCTGGATTGAAGCTACCTGTTCATTGGGATGTTGGCTGGAACTTTGATTAAATGAGGCATCATAGGGTTTTGGCTGATATCCTTGTGAAGGGACAGTAAGTTGAGGTTGCTTTGTCAGACTAGAATCATTTATCTTAACTGAAGGCTGCTGCAAGGAAGAGTTGTTTGTGCTTTGATGGTTTCCAAGATTAGTAGTTTTTTCTGGATATTTGGGAGAAGAAGGAATTACCCTTTCCTCTTTCTGGGTATTGCTGGAACTTTTTTTACTTTCTAATTTGGGAAGATTTTTTTGTGGAGCAGACTGGATTTGAACAATCTGTTCACTTTGAGGATTTGGAAGACTGTTGGGTTTAGAAGGAAATCCTTGTGTAACTGCAGGAGGCTGCTGTGGCTTAACATGTTGATGGGAATTTTGATAACCTGACAGACTTGAATCACTTACCTTAAGCTGCAAGGAAATACTATTGTTTGTGTTTTGACGGTAATTTCCAGGATTAGTAGGAGTTCCACTGTGCTGTTGCTGCTGCTGATGTTTACTTTGCTTGTCAAGATGATTGGTTTTCTGAATATGCCCTTGGGAGGGAACACCAATTGACGACGGTTGCAGCTGCTGATTCTGGCGGCGGTGGCGGCGGCTTCCATTCTTTTGTGGATGATCTTCCCCTCCTCTGCCTTCATCAACTGGTTGATAATCATCCATTGAAGGAGAGCCATGAGGAGGAGAATAGCTCATCTTTTTCTCCAGGAATCTCCTGTTTCTGACTTTCCCTTTTGTCCTGTTTTGCTATGGCTTACTGGAAACGCAGTATCATATATATATATTTAGTGCAAATCAATCTTTAAAGTTCACAAAATCCCCTGCCTTTTGTAATCCTAATTTCCGGTTCTTCAAGCAAAGAAGCAAGAATAAAGCCAAGCCAACTGGCAGATTATTAAAGGTAAGATATGAAGATTGACTCCAGTAATTGGCTTAGACTCTTGCAACTTGTTTTTCACCATATATTACTTTAGCTTTGGGTTCCTATCATCAGTAAAAAATCTTTTAACTAGTAGTAATAGCAGAGAGCAGCCAAGGAAGAGAATTCCAATACAAGAATCAAACTTATTAATCTCCTTTTCCTGACAAATAGATCAAGAAAGCTTTCAAATTTTGCAGATTCCCATAACCTTAGACTAATCAACAAATCCTTGTTTACATCAACTTGGCCAAACCCAATTAAAATTTGGATAATGCAAATGCAACAAGCTACATACCAAACTCAAAAAGTTAATCATATAATTAAGAGAAGGGAATATGTTGGGGACTAACAATTTTTGCTTCTCAAATTTTGATTTCATCATGGATCAAATTTGGATAAATGCAAATGCAACAAGCAATATCCCACTCCCAAGAAGTTAGTCATATAATTAAGAGAAGGGACTATATTGGGGACTAATCCAAAGTTCAGACAATTTTTGCTTCTCAAATCTTGATTTCTTCATGGATCAAATATAATACCAAGTTTATTGAACTGTAATTCAATAGGAACAGGAATACAACATTTATAAGGACATAGCCCTTTTATTTTTTGTAAACTTTGAAGCATATATGCTAAAAGTTATTAATAACATTAAACTTAGAGACTCGTACATGTTTCATAAGATGCTACAACTGCTACAACAACCGGCAGGCGGCTCTACTTCGGGCGAAGCTGGATTTTCAGGAGGATAACCTTCAGGAGGATCCCCTAATGTAGTAGTGGTAGTAGTATTAGTAATAGAATTAACTTCATGTTGATAGTCTAGATCCGGATAGGCCACGACAGGCTCACGGCCTTGCTGATGTTCCGGGACATAATAGGTTTCACTTAGACTGAAATTCTGATCTTGTGTTGTTGGCAGATTATTTGGATAAGCATATTGAACCTCAGCTAGTGAATTTCCTGACTCTTTATAAGCTTCCTTCGGAGGGGACTCTTGGGGAGAATGTGAATGGCTCATCTTTCCTAGACGGTTTCCTATTTCAAGCCAAAGTTTATGTTTTGGGTTGGTTTCCTTGTGAGTATTTATACTTGAAGAATAGAAATGAAGGTTTTAATTAGGATTGTTTCCACTTTCCTATGTACTTTCCATTTATTCAAGAAAAGAGGATTCGAACCTGACTCTCTTTTCAGATAGAGATACATGCACTTATTATTGAATCAAATAAAGCGTGAAACATGGTGAAGTAAGGTAAGATAAGGTTGATATTAAAGTAATTAAACTTGGTACAAATGGCATTTCAAAAAAAAAAATATAAGGAAAACACTTAAAATGTTTAGTGCGAAACTCACCGGAAGTTCTCTAAATTCCTTCTAGGTTCTAACTATTATGATGCCCTGATGAAATGCCATTTTTAATTAATTAGTTGCATCAGCTAATCTTTATTGATATAAAGCTTTTACTTCCCAAATCACATATTTCTCTGAGAATCTCATATGCATTAGTAATTAACATTCAAATTATATATTTTGCAGTGGCAAATTATATTCAAATTTAGTAACATTCAAATTATATATTTTGTTCCCCCATATCCTTTTATTTGAGTGATTATATATTTTTGTACCAGAATGCTTTTCTTTTCTTTTCTTCTCTTTTCGTTTTCCTTTTCTTCTTAAAGCAGTATAAAAATAAAATAAAATAAATGAACACATACATATTATATATGAAACGTGGTGCATGAGCTTGATTGAGAAATTAAATAAACTCGAATGATAAGATTAAATATATAAGATCAAGGCATATTCTTTAAAGTAAAGTTGCGAATGCTAACTTTGCTTGTGGTTTCAAGATTCCTACTACACTTTAGAGAGAAATTAGTTCTAATTGGTAAGGAGGAGGATTAATTCCCATAACATATTCTATAATGATGGATTAAAAAAATAATTTATTGCATATAAGGTATAGATGATGTGAAAGATTTCAAAAATATAATTCTAGTTTTATTCTTTTTTTGGGTGACTAATTCCAGTTTTAATTTAACCATCTGTTTAAGTAATTGGAGAATATGATAATACGTACCATAATATATACCATATGGTGGAATATATTAATTAAGTTCTACCAAAAGAATATTAACTTAGCTCACTTTTTTGTTGCACAATTTTTAATTCGTCAGCTGGTTTGTATATATACAACATATACCCTAAAGAACCATATTCTCTTGAAGGGCAAAACAGAAGCACCATTTTTTTGGAAGTAAAAGGAAATGAATCATAAGTAGGGAGTAGCACAACAAATTTAAAAAGTACTCTTGTATAGAAAATTATAAAAATTAAAATTTTCATTTCACTAGTATAAATAGAAAATTAGAAGGTAGTCGAATGTGCTTTAAAGTGTAATTAAAACTAGAAATATACATGAAAAGTTTGTGAAGTTTCTTAATTTAAAACTTGCGTTTGGAGATAAAAAAGTTGCTTTTGAACCCAAACGTAATATCAAATAAATCTTGTTTTGTGTCAAAAGCTGATTTTGAACGCAAAAGCCAAGCCAACCCGAGAAGGTAATCCTTAGGTGTTTTTGTGTTTCAAAAGTGCTTTTGGACATTAAATGACTAAAATCTCATAATTATTTTTCTCTTTCCTTTTTAACTAGTATATCCTTTTTAGACATTTTATCCTTCAACCCCATTTTTTCACAGCAATACCAAACATTATTTACATTCTTCTACCACAATTTAAAAAAGCACATCTCAAAGGTAGTTGAATGTGCTTTAATGTGCTTTTTCAATTGGGATGAAATGACCGTCACAAATTGCACAATGTAAAATCAAATATCTGGATTTCTTCTTTCTTCACTAATGTCACAAAAACTATATTCATAAACGACTTAATATCCTTTTTCCCCTTTGAACTTGTAGCGTTTGGACGTTTTGTCCCCTGAACTTCAATATTGGACATTTTGCCCCCTGAACTTCAATTTTGGGACGTTTTGCCACCATTAAGACGCTGACGTGGCATTGCCGCATCGGACAAAACCACTGACGTGGCAATGCCACATGATTTTTGTGCCACGTGGCATTGCCACGTCAGCGGCTTGACGGTACCATTAGGCTGAGGGGGCACAACGCCCAAAATTGAAGTTCAGGGGGCAAAACGTCCAAATGCTACAAGTTCAAGGGGGAACATGATACTTTTCCCTGAATAAACATTGTGTTCTCAATATGTGAGTTTGAGAAGATGTTCATCACACTTGTGCCGAATTATCTTGGGAAGCTTAAGACATTTGCCATCCACAACAAAGTTGCAGTCTTTGCAAGCATACCCCATCCCTAGTTTATCTCCACAATCCTTCCATTGGAGAAATTATTAAATAGGATCGTCTCACCACGTTAGTTATGAGACTAATCAATGAAATTGTGCCACGACGTCAAATCAACCCCTATAATTTAGGCACAATTTTAGTCCAATGTTTAGCACATTTTAAATTAAACAATGCATATAGGGTAAGTCCCCAAATTTAAGATATTATTGAGATGAGATTTTAGAAAATTGTTGACGTGTCACAATTTTAATAGTTGCTCTCATTGATGACGTGATAGTCTGTCCCACCTAATAATTTCTCTTTGCATTGGCCTTCATCAGAACTTTTCATTTTTGGTTTTATATTTTTCCAATTAATTATTAATTATTTAAAATCTAACGTGAATATCTCCATGTCAACAACGATACTAAATTCTAATGCCGTTTATGCCACATCGGCAAATTTGACATTGACAGCCGGTCGCAGATGGACTAAACTACATCAACTCGAATAGTACATGGATTAAATTTCCTAAATTTTTAGTAGATGGATCAAATTGCACATTTCTCAATAATATAAGGACTGACTCCGTACTTTTACACCATTTTGGCCTATGCCTTTCTTTTTCTGGCCTTTATAACAGTTTCATCTACAAGTAAATTTCGTCCTAGCCACTATCTTGTTGATTTTATCCTATTGATTGATAGACAGGCTGATTGATTTTCAATAGCATGCTAGTTTTGAATCAAAAGCTTACCACGAAATCAGGATGAAGCTGCCCGGCCAGAAAAAGCATTTAAAAAGTTTAGCAGAATAAACATTTTCCTGTGTAAATCTTTTTAATTTGGTTGATTGAGGACAAAACATTTCAAATTTTATTCAATTAAAGGCATATGATCAATTTAGGGTAAAATGTTTTGACGCGTGAAATACACACACCGTCAACTTTAACGATAGCACTGTTAGATACTTTATTTAGTAAACGTTTTGTCCTAAATGGACCATTTCAAAAAAACGTTTTGCCCTAAATTGAGCAATATTTTTTAGATTTATACATTTTCCTATTTTGTTATTTATTTTATTTGTTTTATTTTTTGTAAAGAAAAAAAGAAAAAAAAGAAAAATTGCTCTTAAACCCAAAATAAGTATATAGTCAAGAAATATATATATATATATATATCGAAAAAGAAAAATAAAATAAACTAAAGTGGAAAAATTAAAAAATGAAAAATTTGTAGTTAGAAAATAATATTGAAACTAATTAATTATTTAACTATATTTACTTTTAGTAAAAATTATATTTAATTGTGATATATGTGTATTAAACTTAATAACCATTTAAAATCAATATAAAAAGAAAAGAACTTTAAAATAAAAATCAAAGATAAAAGATTATGCCCATTTTTGATAAAAGACGATAACGTTTTTTGAAATCACATACACCATTGGCGTCAAGGCGGAACACCATTGGCGTCAAGGCGGATAGACGTGTAATGAAAATTTTGAAAACCTTTATTAGTTGCGTGTATTTTATTTTAGTGTCCACCCGAAATTAATTGTGAGTGCCCACCTTAATTGAATTAAAGCATGTTAAGTGCTCATTGGTCCATATGAAATATTGGTAAAAATATATGTATCAGCTTTAGTCTGTCAAAGGACCACATAAATAGCAAAAAAATAAGAGACCCACTGCCCATATATCTATATCTATATACTATATAAGTCTAAACTTCAAAACCATTGACCTGAAATATCTAAAATAACCTTTTTAATTTTAAAAGTTTAGTATTCATTTAAAGGGTAAACATGTATTTATCAAATTAAACTTTTAAGGTTCAATATGTAATTTCATTTATCAATTTAAATTATATATATTATTATATTAAAATTTATAATTTTTTTCACCGTCACCCTTATTTCAATTTAATTTTTAATCCTTATGTAATATATATAATAACTAAAATATTTACATTAATTAAATGTAATACTATAATAACTGAAATT
>AWUE01024274.1:0-37839 GCA_001974825.2 Corchorus olitorius
CGATACGAATCTAGTTGTATTAGATTCAAATCTATCCTTGTGACCCGCCAAGAATCAACTTGAACAACTTCAACTTCTAGATGTGTATGTCGATGATCTTCACCTAAGCAATCTTCTTCGTTCGTCGGCCTTAGACCTTCAATTTAACCTGCAATTGAACACCTAAGATCACAAGATTCACAAACAATCAAGCAATCAAAACTTAATTGTTTGCTAGGACTCTACATGATTAAAGAACCCTAAGCTTGTTCAAACTAGAGCAAAGAAGCTAAATTTTCAAAAGAATCTCTCTTTAATTGATAAACTTAACTTGATTACAAAAGAGGGGGTTGATGCCTTTATATAGGCAAAGGGGTTTGACCAATATCCAAAAATAAAACCTAATTTTCGTCCAAATATATGGCCTAGGGTAAAACTAGTCCAAACCCAACTAGGAAAAGGAAATGAAGACAATTAAACAAGGATTGGACTTAGTCAAACAAGGCCCAACCCAAATAATATCCAAACTTAAAAATAAGCTAATCTAAGATAAAATAAAGCCCACAATGGCCTAAATAACACATTCAAGCTCATTCATCCATCGATTGCAAGGAAAGTGATGAACTTGGAATCGATAAGAATATATTCTTGCCCAAATCATTTTCAAAGCTCTTCAAATGAACTCCGATGGCCTTCAAGTCTTCAAGATGAGTTCTAACAAGGCCCAATAATGCATCCTTGAATCTTTTGGCTCTTGCTCTTGTCATTGGACCTAATGGCATCTTCAATGGATCATATGGCATCTTTGGCATCTCCTTGGTTCTAGAAACATGTTGTGTGATATCTCCTTGATATTCATGCTTCTCCATGCTTCCTTGCAACCCATGCACATCCTTTCCTTGCTCTCCATTGTCATCTTCAAGTCCATGATAAGTCCTTGGCACATCAAGAAGCTAACTCTGGATACCACAAGCTTCGCCTGTTTCCTAATTCTGTCACAGGTGCAGCCTTCACTTGGTACATCAACCTACCACCCAACTCAGTAAGAACTTGGGAGGAGATGCAAAGGTTATTCCACACACAGTTCTATAGAACTGAACTTGAGGTCTCCATGGCAGACTTGTCATGCCTCTACCAAAAGAAAGGGGAGTCAGTTGAGGAGTACTTAGCTCGTTTCAAGAAGCTAAGGAATAGGTCTCGCACACCTCTCCATGAGATAGAATTTGTGCGCCTGGCTCAGAATGGACTTGACATAGAGCTTCGAAAGAAGTTCGAAGGAGTTGATTTCAGAGACTTCTTCGAGATGTCAACCAAGGTGATAAGGTATGAGACTCTTCTACGAGAAGAGAATGAAAGGAGAAGTTCATCTTATGGCACTTATTATCAAGAGCCAAATTTCGAACTTGGGATAGCTGAGGTCAAGGCAGACCGCCCCATTGAGTGTCCATGTCTCATCAAGGCAGGAGTAGGACACCCTCAGACCCAGGAAATGTTTGCTGCTATGTACCAGAGATAAGCAGAGAAGAAACCTTATGATGGGAGCAAGACTTACTCATTTGATACTTCAAAAACAAATGAAGTTTTTGACTTCCTACATAAGTCTGGTATGATCAAGTTACCACCTGGACATGTCCTTCCTTCACCTGAGGACATCAAGGGAAGAGAATACTGTAAGTACCATGACTCTTGGAGGCATCCAACTAACAACTGTACTGTGTTCAAGAACATAGTATAAGAAAAGATTAAAAAGGGAATCTTGAAGTTCCCTGAGGCGCCTAAGAAGGATATGGGAGTTGACAAAAATCCTTTCCCAGCTCCTATCCACATGGTCGCGTTCAACCTCCCAAAGGATGGACAGCTGACTAGTAAGGAGAAGGGAGAAACAACTCCCAAAAGGGCGAATTTGGCTCCAAGCACCTCCTTGGCAGCCAACCCTCAACATGAAGGTAAGTCTTATCACCACTCTGCTAAAGCTAAAAAGCTGGTTGATAAAGCTAAGTCTAAGACTCTGGGTGTGCATTCAGATCGGCCTTGGAACTCAAACACGGCCGCTGACAGGCTTAAAGCACCAAGGAGGAAATTAGAACTTTTCTCATTTGAGGATGAGGAAGAACCTGTGGAACATCTTGATACTTCTTCTAGGAAGAAGGTTCAAAGAAAGCTGGAGTTTTCATCAAAGACTCCACTCCAAAAGAAAGAGAAAAGCAGGGTAAAGCACACTCCTAGCTCGGGGGGCAAGTCGGAAGCTTCTTTTTCTCCTCCTAAGCAGAGCAAACGGGATTATGGAGAATCATCATCAAGGATGGTGTCATCTTCCCCTCATCCTAGCTCATCTACTCACCACAAGGTGCAAAGGTCTTCCAAGAGGGAGCATGATCAACAACCACAAGTTGAAGTTCATTCTAAATCCTTTCCAAAGAGGACTAAGCGTGAGATTAGACCATGGTTGGATCACAAGAAGGAAGAATATCGCCATGCAGCTGTGAGAAAAGAGATGAAGCTGAGAGGTGACCATGCACGACCAAGGATGGTCAAGCCACCATCAGACACTCCAAAGGGTGTGTGGCGAAAAGTCAACATCCCAAGTACCCTGTTCAAAAGACTAGGAAGACTTGGAGAAGACGAGAACTTCGAAAAAGAGCTAAGGCTCGAAATGAAGAAGTACTTGACACCATGCAAGTTGATGAGAGTGGAAATGAACCTTCAAAGGATCTACCACCTGCCAACGAGATGGATATATCTCTCATGGATCTAGCAGACATGGGAGTGAAGCTATGCAAGGAGAAAATCCTTTCTGAAGAAGCAAAGCTCAAAGCAAAAGCATTTGAGCTAAGTAAGAAAGAAGTTGAACTCCAAGATCGAAGGCAAGCCTTGATTGATATAGTTTATGGCAATGAAGATTATTCTTGCCAAGAACTAGCAGGCAAAGGTGCTATCAATGAGAAAGCAGTCCTTGCATACAGAAGATTGGCTATGAGAGCACTAGCCATAGGAGATGAAGATGGAGAAGATGATGACTTCGAGATCCGTAGTATTGATAATGACTCATACTACCACAAGTTTCCTTATGAAGCTTTGTCTAGAAGACTTGAAGACTGGCCACCACATGAGGCCACTCAAGATTTACTCAACATCTGAAAAAACATGCCACCATGGCAAATATCAATTTTGCTTTAAAAAACAAAGTTAGATGAGGAGAGGAAAGAGTTTGAAGCTAAGAGATTAGAACATATCGAAGCTGAAAACATCCTTTTCGAGAGACAAGAAACCATAGATGATGCTGCTAAACAACTCCTTAGGAGGGTCTTCATCGAAGAGCTTAACATGAAGGTAGACAAAGCCAAAGGGGACCAAGATGAAAGTCTGTGGATTCCACATTGGGAGGATAATGGCGCTACTCACATGGACGATGCCATACCAACTTCATCTGATCAAAACATGTGTGATGAAAGTTAGGGAGAAAAGCCTGTTGCCATGAGTGAAGAGGAAACATTAGCTGCTGAGGACTTTGACAACAAGTCTGTTGATTCATTGGCCTTTGGGCAGTTCATGGTTAATCTTAACCATACTACCATCACTCTGCCATGAACATTCGCTGCTAAACTAAAAGAGCGAGTGGAATCATTTGAGCCACCCTCCCCCTAGGAGAGTGAATATGTCATTGAGATCCCCTCAAGTAATGAAGAAAACTCGGGGGGCAACACCTCAGATGATATAAAAGCCATGATCTTCACCAAACCTGATGAAGCAAGCACTTGCCACATCAAGCCTTTGTATATCAAAGCACATGTTGATGGCGTCCCAATCAACAGGGTACTTGTTGACAATGGTGCAACGGTGAATCTCATTCCCTATTCATCATTGAAGAAGCTTGGCAAGTGTACTGATGACTTGATCAAGTCAGAAGTTACCGTGAGTGATTTCTCTGGCAATGTCAAGAAGACAAGAGGCATACTACCTGCCCAGCTAACCATTGGAACAAAAACGTTCCTCTCTGCCTTCTTTGTAGTTGATTCCTCATCAACCTACAACATGCTACTTGGTAGAGATTGGATTCATTCCAACTGGTGTGTCCCATCATCTTTGCACCAATTGCTGATGTTTTGGAATGGCACTGAAGTTGAAGTGGTCAAGGCAGACAACAGGCCATTCAAACTTGAAATCAAGCGGTGGATGCAAGGTTCTATGATGGAACCACTAGACCTATCAGGTTCATGGGCCAGGACAAGTATGGCCGGCCATACCCATTCATCTCCACAGGAGAAGTCAAATAAGAAGCCTTGAAAGAGGTGATGGAATATCTTGTGCGGCCTGATGCTTTGATCCCTTTCAAGCCGCTTCCATGTGCTCATATCATAGAAGAGATTCCATGAGTACACAACCTAGGGAGGTTGTGTTGGCCAATGACACCTTGAAAAAATTGTCGACTTTGGCCTTAGAAATGAAGCTCCAAAGCTTAGAGGATTCAGTCGCCCCATCAGCTGATGTGGCTTATCAAAGTGTAGAAAATACACAAGATGAGATCTCCTTGGAGGAACTTGACCTTGCTCCCATGAAGTTAGATTATCAAGGCTGAGGTACAAGATCCTTTACTTGAAGTGAATCTTGGTACTGAAGAAGATCCTAGGCCAACCTATATAAGTTAGTTGTTGGCCGAAGAAGACAAGCCACGCTTTTTAACCTTATTAAAGGAATACAAAGATTGTTTCGCCTGAGACTATGACGAAATGCCTGGCTTAAGTCGTGACTTGGTGGAACACCGCCTAACAATCATTGAAGGTTACCATCCCTATCAACAACCTCCAAGAAGGATGCCTAATGATGTCATCCTTAAAGTTAAAGAGGAAGTTGAAAGGCTCCTTAAAGCAGGATTCATCCGTACCGCGAGGTATGTAGAATGGATTTCAAACATAGTTCCTGTGATTAAAAAGAATAGTAAGATCAGGGTGTGTGTTGACTTTCGTAACTTGAATTCAGCCACCCCTAAAGATGAATATCATATGCCTGTTGCAGACTTACTGGTATATGGGGCCGCCCAGCATCTGTTGTTATCCTTCATGGACGGACATAATGGCTACAACCAGATCTACATAGCAGAGGTGGATGTTCCAAAGACAGCTTTTCGCTGTCCAGGTGCAATCGGTAATTTCGAGTGGGTAGTCATGCCCTTTGGACTCAAAAACGCCAGTGCAACCTACCAAAGAGCCATGAACGCCATCTTCCATGACATGATTGGAAAATTCATGGAGGTATACATAGATGATGTAGTGGTTAAGTCACACAACCACCTTGACCACATCAATCATCTAAGGCGCTCATTTGAAAGAATGAGACAACATGGTTTGAAGATGAATCCATTGAAATGTGCTTTTGGTGTTAATGCTGGTAACTTCCTTGGATTTTTGGTTAATCAACGAGGCATCGAGATAGACCAAAACAAGGCAAGGGCCATCATACAGGCAAAACCGCCCACCTCAAAGAAAGAGCTCCAACGCTTCCTTGGACAAGTCAACTTCTTGAGAAGATTCATCTCCAACATTGCTGGTAAGACCAAGGCATTCTCACCACTGTTGAAGCTGAAAGACAAGGAGGAATTTCAATGGAACGACAAACATCACGAAGCTTTTGAGGCTATCAAGAAGTACTTAGCTTCGCCTCCTGTATTAGTTCCTCCTAAGAAGAATAAAACCTTGTACCTATATGTCGCAGCCACTACATCTTCTATAGGATGTTTGTTGGCTCAGTGGTTAGGAAAAGGGAAGGAACAAGCAGTGTACTACCTAAGTAGGACTCTTACTGAAGTAGAAGAAACTCGGTATAATCCTATTGAAAAGCTATGTTTGTCACTCTACTTTGCAGCAATAAAACTTAGACATTACATGCTCTACTTTGATGTCTTTTCAAAAACTGACTTAGTAAAATACATGTTATCTCGGCCTCTCCTTAAAGGCCGACTAGGCAAGTGGTGCCTAGCACTCTCTGAGTTCAGTTTCAAGTATATACCTTAGAAGGCAGTAAAAGGGCAAGCAATTGCTGACTTCCTAGCCGACCGCCCTTGTTTAGACCTGGGAGAAGAGTTTGAAGATACAAACTTTGTCATGGGGGTATCTTTAATACCATGGGTACTTGAGTTTGATGGTTCTAGCACTACTAACTCCGCAGGTGCAGGAATTGTCATCACCTCCCCTGATGATGACTATACCATGATGTCATTCCACTTAGACTTTGATTGTACTAACAATCAAGCTGAGTATGAGGCACTGATCATTGGTTTAGAATTGCTCAGGGAGATGAAAGTATCCACAGTACACATCAAAGGGGATTCTCTCTTGGTAATTAACCAGCTTACCAGAGAGTTCAATTGAACAAGTCCATCATTGTTATCCTACTATGCAGTGGCAGTGCAATTGTTAGAAAAATTTGATGATGTACGAGTAGAACATGTCCCCAGACATAGAAATGAATATGCAAATGTTGCTGCACAACTTGCATCTGGCCTTACATTCCAAGATGATATTTGGAAGAAGGTGGTGAATGTTAAAGGAGGAGCATGCCTTCAATATTTACAAGGGACAGTGTGTTTGAAGTATATAACCTGGTACACAGGCTTGGTGATTGGTGCCATCCATTCCTTGAATATCTCCAAAACCCATCAATAAGGGTCAGTAGGAGGATAAGGACTTTGGCTGTGCACTACACTGTCTTAGCTGATGAATTATATCGGAAAGACTTAGACGGATCTTTGATGAGATGTCTAGATCATGAAGAAGCTAAGAAAGTCATCAAGGATGTGCATGAAGGTTTATGTGGTGCACATCAAGCTGGTAGGAAGATGAGATGGCTAATACGCCGTCATGGTTTCTATTGGCCAACCATCATGAAAGACTGCATGGAATTTGCCAAAGGTTGCCAAGCTTGTCAGAAGTATGGCCCTATATGGAGACTTCCATCGGAAGAGTTACATTCTATAATAAAGCCTTGGCCATTCAGAGGATGGGCAATTGATCTCATTGGAAAGATCTACCCACCTGCCAAGGGAGGTGTCTGCTTTATTATAGTTGCCACAGACTATTTCACAAAGTGGGTGGAAGCAAAAGCTCTGAATGGCATAGCTCATAATGACATCAAGAGATTCATCAAGGAACATATCATCTATCGCTTTGGGATTCCAGAAACTCTCACTACCGATCAGGGTACTAACTTTGATGGTGAGATCACAAGGAGTCTGGAAGAAAATTTTGGCCTAAAATTCACAAAGTCCACGCCATACTATACACAGGCTAATGGACAGGCCGAAGCTTCTAACAAGGTGATGATAGGCATCATAGAGAAAATGATAAAAGACAAACCTGGTAAATGGGATAGAGTCTTACCTAAGGCCTTGTGGGCATACAGGATGTCACAACGCTCAAGTACTGGTGTGAGTCCATTTAGCCTCACCTATGGTCATGATGCGATGGTTCCTATGGAACTTTTGGCTAAGTCAGCCAGAGTTGCATTCCAAAATAACTTGCAGTGGTATGATTATAATGATGCCATGATGATTGAGCTGGAAGACCTTGACTCTGAAAGGTTGGATGCTTTAAATCACCTGCAAGCACAGAAAAAGAAGGCAGAAAGAAGTTACAACAAGAAAGTTCGTAAACGAAGTTTCATCGAAAGCGAACTAGTGTGGAAAGCTTTCTTGCCTCTTGGCTCCAAAAAAAGTGGAAAGTGGTCTCCCAAGTGGGAAGGACCATTCCGTATCAAGAGAGTACTTAAGAATGGTGCCTACTGGTTAGAAACTGAAGATGGTGATTCCCATAAAAAGTTCATCAATGGGCGCTATTTGAAGAAGTACTATCCAACTGTTTGGGAGGCAAAGTCTGATCCAAATCATGAGTTTGACATGTAGGAGGAATTAGAAGATGTGACTATGACTCAACTCACAGCCACATGCTTCACCGAAGTATAAAACTTACACGCTTGTGGACTCAGCCACCCCAATTGCGTTCTTGTGACTTTAAAAACAAAATATTTTTATTTACTTATTGAAGAAATAAAAATTTCAAATTTTGCTAATAACCTTAGTGTGTGGCGAAAATTGAAAGAAAAATAAGAAATTCCATCACTTAAGTTTTTCAAGTGTTCTGGAGTTTAATTTTTCAAAATTTGGCCTTAGTCAAAAGGAGGAGGCCGAATTTTTCCAAGTATTTTTGGGATATTTTGCCGAAAATTCTAGGTATTATTGGCAATTTAGTTCCAAAATAATTTCCATGTATTTGATCTTTGTGGTTTTAGACCAAAAGATTAAATTGACAAAGGATTTTGTTTAAGTTAGATGGCTAAAATAAAATAAAAGGCCACTAATATTAAAGTTGGGTAAAACTCATTGCCACCAATTCAAAACAAAAGATAACTTGTTTGGAAATTGAAAGTGAAAAACAAAATTCTAAATCACTCTCCTTCTTTCTCCGTTTCAACAGTCACAGGGGGAAAGGTCTCAGGAAGAAGTGATCTCCATACTTCAAACTCTATATCCATGCTATCCAACAGAGCCCTGAAGAAGTCTCTTTCAGCAACAACAGCTAGGTAGTCATCTTTTTCCTTGAGAAGGATGTTGGCCTCGCAGTAGATTTCTTCACACTTGTGATTGGAAGGCACCTCACGCTTCTGGGCAAGTTTGGCTTTTTCTAGCTGAAGTGCTTTCACCTTCACTAAGTAATCATTGATTTCATCATCAATAGCCAACTCCCTCTCAGAAGGCGCAACTGAATGATACAAGGCCGCAGCTTTGTCATCTAGAGTCGTCTGACGAGCTTTGTATCGCTTGTGTTTCGCATTAAATTGATCGAAGTGGCTCTGAGTTTGATTATACCTCATAAGGAAGGCATCAAACAGTCTTGGAAAATATATCCAGAATTGAGCCTCATCTTCCTCAATTTCGAGCGAACGTGACCAAGTCCGAGCATGAGAATAGATAGCTTCCTTCTGGGCAGGAAGAATGGTGGCATCTGCTTTCAAAGTAAACTTGTAAAGTTCATCAAAGGCTTCTTTCAGTTGTGCATCAGAAGGAACCTCAGTAACATCTCCAGAGGAGGCCTCATAGTCCATTGGTAGAAGCTTAGATGTGAATTCCTTGAGAACCTTGCATCTTTGGAGGAGAGGAGCATCGACCAAAACAGGAGGAAGCACAGAAGATGGAGCAGTCGTCGAAACAGGAGGTGCGGCAATGGGAAGAGGATTTTCAACTTCCACATTCCTATTTGCTGCCTCACTGACTAGGACAGGCATAGACATTGGAAGAATGGCTCCAGTAGTATCCTCAGAACATACTCCGTGAGAATTGGAAACTATATTTTCCAAGCCATTCATGAAGTCTTTTCCACTTGTTTGCCCTGAAAAATCTATGTCACCTAAAGAGAAGTTGTTTTCAAGAAGAAAGGATGCGGCCATCTCAAGGGCTGAACTTGTTGATGAAGAAAGAACATCTCCTTGATCTACATAGATGACATGATCCAATGAAACGGCTGGTGAGCAGGGAGATGACGTTACATCCAGTAGTCCACTTGTGGTTTTCTGAGTGAGAACATTCTGACTATCAGAGTGAGATGCTTCCATTAGGTCGCCAGAAGGAAAACTACCAGACTTCGGAATAGCTTTCTTCTTCTTCGAAGCAGAAGGTTCTGAAGAATCTTTCTCACGAGAGGGAGTAGCACGTTTCTGTATTACTTGCTTTGCCATCTTATTGGCATCCCTTTTGGGAGGTGCGAAAGCATCACCTAAAAGAGGAGAAAGTTAGTAAAAAGCTTAAACTATAAACTAAGAGTTTAAGTAACAGAAATTACCAGGTGGAAAATGAAGTCTTGCAGCAATGTCCTCACCACCAATCTTCCTCCATATCTCTGACCACCAAGTAACTTAGTTTGGAGTGGCCTCGGATAAGAAAGGAGAAATAATGAAGTCTGCTTCTTGCCTTTATTTCTCAGCATGTTCATGACATCTTGCAAAGAAAGCTTTCTCAAGGACTGAAGGTCTCATGTGACAACACTTGTTCCTTGAAAAGTGAGGAGGTGAAGGAATTTGCTGAATGAACCCGAGTTGCCTACCAAGTAGAGGAGGACAATATGTTTCAAACCCGGGTTTGACCCTCCCATCTACTTCAACGCCAAAACAAAGGTCAATGGGCAGGCAGAAGTTTCTCCATGCTTGTTTCACAACATCCGCACTCTCGTTGGTAGGTGTTTCTTGGAACCATGAAGGGCCAAAATACCTCCGAGAGTAGAGAAAGAACTCTTGATCTTTCAGATTCCATAAGGAATGAAAGACATTGTTCACATTGTTGTTGATATGCACAAGACCTCTATATAAGTCACCATAACACTGAGTGAAGAGGGTAGCTGCATGACGAGTAGGAGATAGCTGAGGAAAATACATCCAGGCCCACACTTGAAGAATCCACAAAGGACCATGAGTACCTTTGTCAACACTCTGAGTAATGTTGTATAAGCCACGATAAAGATTCCCCAACACGAACTGACCAAGAGCCAATCTCTTCCCTGAGGCCATGAGCTTAGCAAGGTGGAGGTACTCAGCAAGAGAGACGCGTGAAGGAGGACAAATAACAAACTTGCAGATTAGGCAAAACATGAAAGCCGTAATCTCCTTAGCCTCAAGGGGAGAATAAGTTGGTTGAGCATACTCAGAGATAAACTCGTTGGAGTAAAGTTTGTCACTGAAAGGAATGGAATAGAGCAAATCTTCAGCTTCATCAAGAGGTGTGGCGCAGGACACCCATTCGCCATCCACAGGAAGGCCTGTGATTGCTGTTATGTTTAGAAGGGTTACTGACATTGGCCCACATGGGAGATGGAAGTAATTCCAACATCTATTCCAAAAGGAATTGAGAGCAGCAAGCAAGGCACCATCTGATACGAATCTAGTTGTTTTAGATTCAAATCTATCGTTGTGACCCGCCAAGAATCAACTTGAACAACTTCAACTTCTAGATGTGTATGTCGATGATCTTCACCTAAGCAATCTTCTTCGTTCGTCGGCCTTAGACCTTCAATTTGACCTGCAATTGAACACCTAAGATCATAAGATTCACAAACAATCAAGCAATCACAACTTAATTGTTTGCTAGGACTCTACATGATTGAAGAACCCTAAGCTTGCTCAAACTAGAGCAAAGAAGCTAAATTTTCAAAAGAATTTCTCTTTAATTGATAAACTTAACTTGATTACAAAAGAGGGGGTTGATGCCTTTATATAGGCAAAGGGGTTTGACCAATAGCCAAAAATAAAACCTAATTTTCGTCCAAATATATGGCCTAGGGTAAAACTAGTCCAAACCCAACTAGGAAAAGGAAATAAAGACATAATTAAACAAGGATTGGACTTAGTCAAACAAGACCCAACCCAAATAATATCCAAACTTAAAAATAAGCTAATCTAAGATAAAATAAAGCCCACAATGGCCTAAATAACACATTCAAGCTCATTCATCCATCGATTGCAAGCAAAGTGATGAAGTTGGATTGATGAGAATATATTCTTGCCCAAATCATCTTCAAAGCTCTTCAAATGAACTCCGATGGCCTTCAAGTCTTCAAGATGAGTTCTAACAAGGCCCAATAATGCATTCTTGAATCTTTTGGCTCTTGCTCTTGTCATTGGACCTAATGGCATCTTCAATGGATCAAATGGCATCTTTGGCATCTCCTTGGTGCTAGAAACATGTTGTGTGATATCTCCTTGATCTTCATGCTTGCCCATGCTTCCTTGCAACCCATGCACATCCTTTCCTTGCTCTCCATTGTCATCTTCAAGTCCATGATAAGTCCTTGGCGCATCACCATCATAGGAGAATTCTTTCTTTGACAACAAGACAGATGATATTAAGTCTTGTTCACGTAGTTGTTCTTCGCAATACATGACTATACGGTCCACCCAGGCACACCACTCGGTTGGACAGTAGGCCCATGACTGAAGTTTGTTAACCCATTTGCGGAAGTCATAATCGTATCCTTGAAAAGGAAGCAGGCCACCTCGATGCAGAGGAAAGCAGTCATTCATCTTAGCTGAAGGAAAACCGGTGAAGAAAGGGGCAAGAGCATCTTTGGGAAACTCAATCTCATGATAAGACTTAGCAACAAGTCTTTTCACAAGATCAAGAGTTCTCTCCTCCTCAGAAGATGTCACAAGTTCTCCTACAAAATTAACAAAGTTGTTAGAACACAATTTTTGTTAATAAGTTGGTGAAAATAAATATTTTTACCACCTTAAAATTATTCCCTAATTTTATTTCTTGGCAAAAATAATTATTCTGGCTGCCAAAAATAATTATGGTAATATTTTTAAGATAAAAATAATTTTTGGCCACAAAATTATACTAAGGCCGAAAATATCAATGTGTATACCATACAAGTTGTAATTTTTCAACTAAGGTCATGGTGTGCTAAAAATTCAAGGTTTTTGGTAAATTAGGAAATTAAACTTAATTTAACCTAAACCTAAATTTTAATTTTTGGCTAAGTATACTAATTTGGCCAAAATTAATCTAATTAAAAACCTAAACCTAAAAGCATGCCACCAAACTTGCAATGTTTGCAATTGAAGGCTCGGCATGCTAGGGTTTCAAAATTCCATCAAATTGGGTTGTGCACGTGTGAAATTAAACCTAATTTCATGTGTATAGGGCCTGATTTAGTGTTAATTATTGGCTAATTTTATCAATTGGGCCAAAATTAGCAAAGATTTCAACCTAAAAACCTAGTAGTATGCCGCACAACTTGCAATTTGTGCAAATTGGGGGCTGCGACATACTAGGGCACTAAAATTGTAAAAATTAAGGCTCCTATACTTTTAATTAGGACTTAATTTTTGATTAACCCCCTGAATTTTTGGCTAATTTAACCAATTTGGCCAAAATTCCCAAAATTACATAAACCCTAGGGACCTAATTGCATGAGCCGCCCAAAATTTTGAAATTTGGCTAAGGATGCCGCAGCATGCTAGAGTTCATAGTCCTTGTCCAATTAGGTTTAGGGTTTATCTAATCCTAACCTAATTTCATAAGGAAAACACCTATTCCTAGTCCAATTTGGCTTCCTAAACCTAATAGGATTTGTAATCCTAGCCAAATAAGGCCACAAATTTGCGCCTAAGGAAAGGAGGTTGGGGGTCGATTAATTGCAGCCCCTATGTCAACATGATCAACATGATTTCATGCCATGGAATCCCAATTTCATGCAGCAACATGTTCACCTAAAGATCTATGGCAAAAATTAAGTCCTAGTCCGAAAACTATGTAGTATTTACTAAGGATTTTTGCCAATTTCTTTACTAAATTGATTTGATTTCTAAATCAAATTTTTACCCAAAATTACAGCAGCCATATCATACCAAAATCATCATCAAAGTCGACCTAATCATGGCAATTGAAGCTAGGGTTGGTGGCATAAAGGAAATTGTTGAACTTAAGTGCAAAAATTAAAAAGTTCATGAGCAATTACCTTGATTTTGTGCCGATTTGGGGTCAATCACCATGGACTTGAGCTTAGGCCTTGCTTGAGTCAATTGGGAGCTGCCATCATGGGAATTTGATCCAAATTGTTTGATTCTTGCCAAGGATTTGGAAGCCTCCAAGAACAAGGAGCCGCAGCTTGAATTGCTTGGCATGAGTGATGATTTTTGGTGATGATTTTTGTTGTTACCTTGATCTTTGGAAGCAATTAAAGCTTGAGAAAGTAGCTGGAAATTCGGCTAAGTATGGTACCAAAGAGGGGGTGTCGACATTGGCTAGTAATTAAGAGTAAGAATTTCAGCCCAAGACTAATTTCCTTATATACAAGCTTAAATTCTTTAATTCAAGGACTTAAGCTTAGGGGGCATTGTTTATACCTCAATTTACAATTGAGGGTAAATTGGTCTTATCATAATTATAATCAAGATGTGTGGTTAGGATTTAATCAAAAATCCTAAAGAAACTAGGTTTCTGCACCACCCTGATTCAAATTGAATTACGGAAGTCTTGTAAATTAATTGCAAGGGCTGAAATTAATTAATTATTAAATAAATAATAATTATTTTATTGAATAATTATTATTAAAAACACCACATGTTCCACCCCTACCTGGGGGAGTGGCAGAGAAAGTCAATCAGAAGCAGTTTCCTTTGATATTGCTGCCTGCTAGGGAGGCAAACGAGTAAAAAAGGAAAATTGCTTGTCATCTGAGCATGAGATGAAAATTACCTCATGGACTCACATAGCAAGGCCCAAGTCGTCTCCCATACAGAGGAGAGGCCGCCCTCTGCCCTGCAGAGAGATATTTTTCTCTTCCTGGAGGAAGGAGGCAGAGAGCTAAAGTTCGTCAGCAAGAGAAACAACTATGCACGTGAGAGAGGCATGAGATTTTCAACCTCACACCTCCTCTATATAGTCGACCAACCATAGTGGAGAAATCGCCTAGCCTTGTTCCCCTCTCTGGGAGGTGAAACTGCAACTTGTATTTTGTTCAATTAAGGACAAAATAGTAAAATTGATCAATTGAAAAGGCTAGAGGCTGCGATTTCTACCAAGGAGCATATCATGATGATCGTTGAGCTATGTAGATGATCTTGGTAAAATTTCACCTCATTCTGACATCGGAGTAAAAACTTATGCCCGATTTTCAGTTAAGGACATTTTGGGGAGTGAAACCAAATTCACCATGATAGAGAGCTCGAATTCAGTTGAGATTTTTTTTCATAGTCTTATGGAGATAATCTAAGCCTACTGGTGAAATTTTGATTAATTCCGAGATCGTTTGCAACTTTTGCATTCTTTTCAATTAAGGACATATGGCTTTCTCACCCCGGTTTAAGCCATTTTCTTAATTAATTATTATTTTCATGATTTGAAGAGCTAAATATGATTAAGTATGAGTAATTTGGTGGCCTTGGTGTTCAAAGTCCAATTTATGATGTCAACTGGCCACGACTTAGTCAAATTAGCTGAATTCAGCACAAAAGAAGCAACGAAGGCATGCTGCAGTGTGATAGCTAGAAGGAAGAATTGTCATCAACCACCCAGGAGGAAGATTTCCATCTCTCATTCAAGCAGAGTGGCGCCCTAGTATCTATTTTTCCCTCTCTCCAGTAGTTGGAAGCAATCAGAAGAAGAAAGAAGCTTCATTGCACCTTCCTGGAGGCTGTCATCTGCCTAGGAGGAGGATTTTGCCTTTCTCAGCAAGGCAAGCCCATTAATGCCAAAGCCCATTCCGCCCCCTATATAAAGGGAGGCCATTCTCAGGTTTTAGGCAGATATCACTCATCTCAAAAACCAGCTCCTGCAGCTACAAACTTACTCCGCGCAAAAAACCAAGCTCCGTGCTTATTTTCTCTCTGGTTCTGCGCCATTTTCAACCTGTTCATCACGAGTTCTTCACTCGTTCATCAACTTTTCCTTGTTTATATCTTGTCTCAGGACAATCAAACACTCTTTTAGTGTTTTTCTCTTGTTTCAATCTTGTCTCCGGACATACAAACACTGTACACGTAAATAACAGATCAAATTGTTATTTTCTTTTCAATTTCAATTGCAATCAAAACAGATCTCCTAGATCTGATCCAAATAGAGAGAGGCCCAGTTACGAGAAGCAGTTTGCTACGGATCCAATAATTTAAATGCTCCGGTGTGACTTTGATCCAGTCCCCACAATTGCTCTGATCTTTTAATCTGCTGCTCCGCGCACCAGATCCAGTTTTTACAACCTCTTTGTCAATTTCAACAAATTGGCTAGCACGCTCCTATGCTGTCATAAAGAATTCTCCGCGAAAACTCTAGCAAGAGATTTTTGGCGCAACACCTCCAAATCTTCCTTTAACTTCTTGCAATAGGCTTTTATGTGTCCCATCTCATGACAATAATAACACTCCTTGTTACTAAAATCTACCCTTGGCCTTGAACTTGATCTTCCTCTTTCATTGAATCTACCCTTTCGATCTTGCATCATTCTTATCTCTTCCATTAGTTCTTCCACGCTCCACCATCAGAGCACCATTCTCTTCATCTTTTTTTCCAGTTTCTTTCAATTTATCATACTCAAAAATTGCTGAAGTCACATCTTGCAAGCTCAAGGTTTTTCTACCAACCATCAAAGCTCTAGTCACAGGATCATACTTGTCGGTAAGAGAATTAATCAACAAAACTGCTTTATCAACCTCTTTCATGACTTCATCAACACTTGCCAGCTGAGTAACCAATCTATGGAACTCGTTTAGGTGTGCCCTTAAACTTGTTCCCACCTTCATCTTCAAGCCAAATAATTCTTTCTTCAAACAGAACATATCAGTAATCGATTTTGACATATAAATCGACTCTAACTTATCCATCAACTCCTTTGGGGTTTTCACATCTAACACATCATACTTAATTTCAGTAGAAACAGACAAACGAATTGTACTTACTATTTTTCGTTGAATAGCTCTCCACATGTTGTCATTCATCGCTGAAGGCTTATCAGCTTCAAGCGCATCTCCCAATCCTTGTTGTACTAACACATCTGTTACCGTACTCTGCCATATCTAAAAACTGTTTGTTACATTAAACTTCTCAATCTCAAACTTCAAAGCTAATCCGCTGCTTTCTGTCATCTCTAATCAACCAGGCTCTTGATACCACTTGTTGTAACTTCGGATATCCAGGAATTAACCAAAAATAATTAAAGCAGAAAACAAAAAAGCAAATTTTCTTGTGGACCTATGCCACAAATCTCCATTATCAAATCAATCAATTATAATCAACAATCATAACAAACTCACTAGGAAACTCTCAATCTAATCAACCCAACATGGGTGATTCTCTCACAACAACATAAAGCTATCTCAACTTTTTTTCTCACAAAAATACAACTCTTTCTATCTCACACAAAAAACCTAAACATAAACTGCTTATTTATATTAACACAAACTTGGACTCTAAGAATCCCTTTCCTATTAGGATTCTTGTCCACCAATCAAAAAACTCTGGAAACATCCTAAACCAAATCTAATTAGGAATTGGGTCAAAATCCTAACAGAAATAAACTAAGACTTTTGGTTTCTAGACATAAAAAAACCCATACTTAATTAGATGATATAAAACCCAAGACTTTAACCTTAGCAGACCACATTAATTTGGCCTTAACCTTATGATAGCCTACAATATACAATACATGTATATATATAAACCCATATACATTGGATTTTTCCAACAATCTCCCACTTGGGTAATATATATACTTTCTTAAATTGTATATTATGATATATCCTTATGAGCTCAGAAATTTTGCTATCATTACCGAATGCATCTCCGAACAATCTGGTCCATCAATCATACCAACATAGGAACAAAGTGGCTTTCATTACATCTAACGTAACTAAGACATCAATGGTCACGTATGCTATTATAATTGAATGACATGGATTAAGCATGGATGTGTAGCATGGAAATTACAAGCAGCGTGATCTTAGCATGCTTATTTCCAACTGGTCCAACCTTATACTTTATTGAGATCGGTTTCAAAGTGAGTTCAGAAACAAAATAAACCATATACTTTACAGCTAGCTAAAATAACCTTAACTGAATTAACCAAAATCTTATCCAAGTTCACAGTGAAATGTGTCTAATCTGAAAAACATCTAAAATACAAACTCCCACTGAAACTATATATCTTTAATTAACGCAACACCCACATGAACAATGCGCTCATGAAAGACCTTGGGGAGCATTCCCTTAGTAAGTGGATCCACAATTATGGAGTTTGTCCTAATGTGCTTTATAGACAACTGTCCATTCTCAACTCTTGTCAATGAAACAATCTCAGATAACTTAAAGTATCTCTCTAGCATTCCAAAAATGTACGCAATATCTGGACATGTACAAACTTGAGTACACATAAGACTCCCCATAGCAGAGGCATGAGGAATCTTCTGCATATCTTTGTATCAAAGTTATCCTTAGGGCAATGATTGGACGAAACTTATCTCCTTTAGTCACAGGGGTATCACCTAATTTTCTATTATGCATGCCAAACCTTTCAAGTATCATTTGATATAGCTCTTTTATTATAATCCAAGAATACCTCGAGAGCGAATGAGGTGTAGCCTATATCATTTATAGCAAGTAGTATGTCATTGACATATAAAACCAAAAGAAAACAAAATTCATGGTACACATAATCATCCGCCAAGTTCATTTCAAAACCGAATGAGATGACAGCTTGGAAAAATTTTGGATACCATTGACGAGATGCATGTTTGAGTTGATATATAGATAGATTTCTTTAGTTTGAAAATCATTTACTTTACATCTATCCACTTTTGAGAGTTAGAACTTTCAATGGCTTGACGAAATTTGATAAAATCATCTTCCACCACACCAATGGCAACTTTATGTTCTTGAAGAAATACAATATGCACTTTTCTTCTCTATTGGAACTCCTTAAGGGCATAGGTTCTTGAGGTTAGATTTTGTTTTTCGTGAACAATTGTTGACCTTGGGTAAGAGTTTTTACGACATTGTCTTGATCCAGAATTGCTTTTTGAGCAATGTCAGGAATGAAAGCCTGGCCCTGATCTTTGTCAATAGCAATTATAGGAATTTCAACATATTCCTCTTCATAGACAAAATCCTTAATCCTTTCTCCCTCGCAAACTCAACATCCTCAAAAAACCTAGAATTTCTCCTCTAAAAAATTTTGCCTTAGTAGTAGGATCATAAGACTTTGCAACCCCTGAATCTTCAAGAATATCCACTAAAGTAACAACTAATACTTCTTGAGTCCAAATTCCTTTCATTTGACCTATAAGGTCTTGCCTTAGTTGGACATCCTCAAATGTGCTAGTGGTGGGTTTTTGCCCATCCTAGACTCATAAGGGGTCTTATCAGTTGCTTTAGTTGGAACTCTTATTGAGCATATACACTATAGTTTTTAAAGTTTCTCTTTAATGCAAATGACACAAATATTAAAATTTGTAAAACAAGGGAATTAAGAATTTCGTTAGACTCAAGTCTCCCCATTCTCCTTTTGGAGATGTGACTTAATCTTTAGTGCCATAGCGAAACGGAATTCTCACTTGTTAATTTGCACTTTAAACTTTCTACACTTATATGCAAGGATTCATTAAACGAAGCAAAAGTATGAAATTCATATAGATTATCTTAACCTGATAAAGAACTAGATCAACCAAAATTTGAAATTTGAAAAAGACTAGATATTCCATTTCCAAATGAACAATAATAATTGAATTTGTTTAAAGCTAAAATAGAAATCAAGTTCCATCTAAAAGATGGTACAACCAAAGTCTAAATCAAATCCAAATAAAATCCAGTCCTTTAACAATAATCCAGAATTCCTTATAGCCTCGACTTTCACTAACTTGCCGTCACCCTACACAGATGCTTCTTTCACCATCAATTGGGTTTTGGCAATTTAGGCATCCCTTTCTTTGCACGCCATGCATGATAATTGGTACAATGCTTTTTTATATGACCTTTAGATTTACAAAAGAAACAGCCCGTCAGATTTTCTTCATTCTGTTCCTTTTGTGTTTCTGGTACCACACCTTCTTCACCTTTCTTCCTTTTGTTCCTTTTGTCCTTAGATGTTGTGGCTAAGTGAGCACTTTCTGTCTTCTCATGCTTCAACCTTTCCTCTTCTTGAACACAGTGAGAGATGAGCTCATTAAGAGACCATGTATCCTTTTGACAGTTGTAGCTCACTCTAAATTGACTGTACGTGTTGGAAGAGATCAAAATAAAATGCACTAACAAGCCTTCGGATACCTCCAACTTGAGTGCCCTTAATTTTGAAGCAACATGAGACATTCCCATAATGTACTCTCTTATATTTCCTTTTTCTATGTACCTCATTGAGACAAGGTTTGCCAAAAGTGTACTTGCTTCGGCCTTTTCATTTTTGGCAAACCTTTTCTCAAGATCCTCAAGGAAATCCTTACCCGTAGTAATCTTATTTAACATAGTGCCCCGGAAAGCTTCTGGAATGGCACGCTTAATTCATGATCATCAAGCTCATACGATTTGACTTTTCCCACTTCTCCATCTCCCTCTTTTGCTCAAAGGTACTCTCACCAGTAAGTGGATCAGGTTTATCAGCTCGTAAAGCAAGATCCAAATCCATGACTCCGAGAACAATTGAAATGTTCTCTTGCCATGCCTTAAAGTTTGTGCCATTAAGCATCGTAATTGAATTGACGCTAGAAGAGATATTTGCAGCAGAAGCAAAACTGTAAATAAGTAAAACACAAGTAAAATCAAATTACTCACGTCTATAATACCATAATCTGCAAAATTAATTTCAGTCTTCAGATAATGGTAGGGCCCCATCACAAGATACATAGCACAACATTAGTATTTAGTCTTTTGATCGGTCGTCAGCAATCATAAAAATAATATCCCAACAAAATCCTAACTAAAGCAGATAGGGTAAGTAGGGGTCGATCCCACAGAGAAGGGTGATAGACTTTATCTGAAAATTCAATCCTTAAAATCTCTCAAAACAAAACACAGAAAGCAAAGGTTGAAAGAAAGCAATTAAACAGAAAGCAATTATACTAGAAAACAAAGCAAAGTAAACTAAATCTAAATCTATGGCAATTAAGAAAGAGAACAATAATTAAAAGGCATACTTCTTTCCAATGGTAGAAAACAATCAAATTAATTATGGGTCCTTGATTTAAAAGATAAATTCAATATTAAATTCTTGATGATAACTGGTTTAGGGAAAACCCTAACATGCTATTTAGATAAAATTAGCCGTCAAGCCTTAAATTACCCCTTTTTTCCTCCTAACTAATCAATTAGCCGTCAAGGCTTAAAGATTTGCTAGGATTCAAAGCATTAAGATCAACTTTTATTAGTTCTTTCACACATACTTAATAAATAAAACCATACAACAACCAGATAAATCTGATCACTGGCATGCAAACCCAATTAACCCGCCGTCAAGCGCGGTTAACTTGCTACATACAATCAAACTCATGCGTCAACCTTGTTGTTTGATCTAGCCAACAATCTCTCAAATTACCTCTTTAGTGGCCACAATAAATCAATAAAAATCAAGATTGTAGAATTAAAACAGAGTTTAACATGCTATCTATCAAGAATAAAATACCAAATTATAAGAACATAAATCTCACCATATTTAATTGATTGAATTCACCAAAGGATCAGAAGTATTAAGAATTTAGCTACTCATGGATTTGGGAAAATCCATGAGCGGCATAAGAATACTTACAGAACTAGAAGGGGTAAAATCTCCTTGCTAAATAACCTAGGTATGCCGCACCTCTCTATGGCTAGAGAGGGTGGCGGCACCCTTGCCTAAAAACTAGATCTAAAAGAGAAAAATAGATCTAAAACTATAATTGTGAATTGGTGTGTAGGTATGTGAGGCATGTGATTTGTGTTATAGGAGGTGGCTATTTATAGTGGAAATAACCCTAGGTAATCCAATTCTAAGTAGGAAAGAGGTCTAGGACGGTTTAGGGTCTAACTTAGATCCTAAGTTAGATTAAAAGTCATCCTAGAACCAAAATCCTAGTCAAAATAGGATCCTGAAAAATCCTGAATTCGTGCAGGGACTTCGACGGCATTTTTCGGCTTGAATACGGCAGAACTGGGTCTTGGACTTCAAAGGAAAGTTGTAGATCTCGGAGTTAGCTTTCCAACGAGTCTCATGGGCTTCAAACAGAGGTCTGAGTAGAAAGTTATGATTTTTCTACCAAAACTGCGCTGAATCCTAATCCTGTTAGGACTAGAAGCGGAAATTGGATATTTCCTTGGATATAGGCGATATTAATTGGGATTTTAATTCCAATTATTACCTTATATGAGCTGAGTACTTTCCCATATAAAATATCCAAAAATACCAAAGCTTAAAGGCTTATCCATGGCTTGTCTTCAATCCTTCGCAATTAAAACTCCAATCTTCAATTCTAGCTCTTGAAATAATTCTTCAAAAGTCTTCAAGTCTTCAAATTATCTTCAAATACGAACTTCGAATCTCCAAATCAATGCTCAAAATTGCTTTACTCAAATCTGTGTAAAAAGTCATCAAAATAGCTCAAAAAATAGTGAAAAATAACAATTTCTCATTTTCACATCACTTAAAGACTCAAAACACAAATATTATCAAAATAGCATATATTTAAGCATAAATAGATCCAAAAACATAGTAAAATAGCCATAAAAATAGGGTCTTTTTTAGCTCAATCATCTTTGGATAGAGATACTAACTTGTAAGTGACATCTTGGTATAGTGATCAAACATTGACAATAAGACATGTCAAACATTAAACCTTTCTTTGGACCGATTTAATGTTCACATATTATACCGAATAATCATTACATGATTACCACCACAGGTATGTATGCAATTCAGGCCAAACACAAACCTTCCTTTGGGCCGGTCATTGTTCGCCATGAATAACATACACACAGAAAACCTATTAATATTTTAAATTAAATTAATCTTCACAAGAGAGGTTGCTTTGACAACATGTTGTTTCAATTAATTTAATTTCAAATGCTATATGTCCTTAAAATACCAAATCTGAATTTGAGATACCCATACTTTTGCATAAACTGTATAGGAATACCACAACTTTAATTTTCCAAATATCACAGCATTGCCAATCCTTTCAGCCAATATCCATATGCACATATTGATAAAATGAATGCAGCAGTAGAAACAAAATCTATTCAAATATAATAGCCATACCATACATGAAAATACATGTGTATTGTCCAAATTTTCTTGACCAAGAAATTAATATGTAGTAACAAAAATTTAATTGAATTCATAATATATAACCGCATGCTTTATTATGAAAATTTGACTTTTGAACCAAATTGATCAATAATATAAATATTGATCTAGACTCCTATTTCATGAATACAGATTGAATCAATTCTATATATACAATATTCATAATTAATAAATCAACCAAAAATATATAGAACCCCAAAAAAAATCTGAATTCTATATATGCAAAAACAGAATCATTAACAAGCCAAATTTAACATGCCAAGCATACGTGGAGCAAGGGGAACCCAATTGAACTATTTTGCAGCCACGTGTAAGCATTCATATGCAATTTTTTTTTTCGTGCATATCATTCTGGAATTCATAAATTCAATTCGCAATACTACTTTAACGAAGAAGTCGAACAGTATTGCCTCAACGATTCTTTAATGAAAAGCCGCATGACTTCTAATTAAAACGAACATCTTAATTTTTAATCGGATTAGATTGAAACAAGTTAAGACAAAAAGCATGCACCGAACACTTAAATCAGATTTAATTGAACCAAAATCAAATAGCGATGGAAGACAAATCGCAATTACGGATTAACCAAAACAAATCAATTCTTAATGATCTAACATGAAAATACTAGTACTGATATCACTTGTTGGTAAAACTACAACAAATTCCTTTTGGTGAAAATCATCACCGATAATCCAAGACCATTTAAATCATAAAGAAATTGATTAGAACTAATGCGGAAGTGTCTCTGAATCCATGATGTATCAAAACCTAAGCCTTTGCGGTTAGATCTTCCAAGTTAGTTCGATGACGGCTATATTTTTCTTGCTGATGGGATGTCAGAAAACTTACGCTCTTCTTCTAACTTGGGGACCATAACCCTAGGTATTTATAGGTCTTAATTCTTATTTTGACCCATCATGAAATAAACTAAGATTTTGGTTTCTACACATTAAAAACCCATACTTAATTAGATGATATAAAACCCAAGACTTTAACTAGAGCTGGCAATTGGGTGGGTTTGGGTTTATTCGGGTTCGAGTTCTGTTGGGATCGGATATTTTCGGGTTCGGGTATGTCGGGGTCGAGTTTGGGCTCAAGTCAGGTTCGGGCTCGAGTTTGATTTCGATTCGATATTTAGAGTCCGATCTAGATTCGGCTCATTCCGATTTAAGTGTAAGCTCTTTTTAAAGATTTTTTAAAACAAAAACAATTGTATCATCTTTTATATTATAAGTTTATTGATAATATATAATATAATACTATAATTTAATAATGTAATATAAATTGATTATCAATATATATATATTGAATAATTGTTAAAAATTACTAACAAATGATTAATAGTGAAAAGAACAGTCTCATCCATAGAGACATTTAGAGAGTCCTGAAAACTCAACCCTCATTGAAAAAATGAAAAACCTTTTTCGGAAAGACTATGGTCACCGACCATTATCAAGTGGCGTGCAACATTTAAATTAATTGAATTAAATATAAAATTGATCAAATCAAAATCATACATCTTTTTATGGTCATTTTCCTATGCTTTTTGGGTATTTTATGCTTGATTATGCATTATATTGGTTATATTTGTGTTCATAGTGTTGACAAGAAGAAAAGTACAAAATCATCAATTTTGTACCTTTGTAGAGTCTTTTTGGATGATTTATGACACAAGTATTTTCCATGGATGTTTTCGATGAAGAATGGAGCCAATATGTTCGTGATTGAAGAGCTTGAAGAGTCAATTTTCTGCTTATCAAAGTCATAAAGTTGATTGCTTAGAGTTTTCAAGGCAAAGGAGCAAAGACGAGTTCAAGGCAAGAAGACATGTCAAGGTGACGAGCCATGACACAACCCACCTGGGTGATTAGGCAAACCACATGGGTCTTTAGACAAACCATGTGGGCACCCAGCTAGAGTTGTGACACTGCCCTCCTGGGTCATCAAGCAAACCACATGGGTGTTCAGAACAATCATGTGGGCGCCCAGGTAGAGTCGGGGACAGCCAAATCCAGCCCATCATCGACACTACCATGTCACTTCCTCTTGAAGCCTCTTCAATACTTTCCATATTTGGCGACAGTTCGGAGAAAAGAGACTCTCTATCTCTGAATTGAACATACGCAAAATCACACACACTTTCTCTCAAAAACTCCCATTGATACACATAAAAGAACTCAGTCTCTCTCTCGAAATTTTGGGACTTTCACTCTTCAAAAATTCACAGAAACAAAGGAACGATTTGGGGAAAGTTGGGGTTTTCTTTAGGTTTTTTCAAAAAAAAAAAGAAGAAGAAGAAGGAACGAAATAGAGCATGTATGGAGGAACTTACCAGTGATTAACAGAATTTTCCTTCAAGGATTGCTCAAGAATCGCTTGGTCTCCTTCGCTCTCCGTTTCCTTCGGTTAAAGTCTCTGAAATTGATGGCTTTTGTTTTGGTTTTTTGAGGGGTTTTGAAGTTTGAATCTTTGGGTTTATGATTGATAAACTAGTTTCGTTTTGGGACGATGATGGCTTTGAATGGTTGAGGCGAGATTTGCAGGCGATTGAGTCTTAGATGTGGGGATCTGTTGAAGGAAAAAGAGATCTGGTTTAACGTTGGAAGGGAGAAGACTCGTCGAGGAAGAAGAAGAAAGGAGGTTGCGGCTATAAGCTCATAACTCGCCCAAACGACGCCGTTTTGGTGAGTTCCTTTCAATTTTTTCTTTCAATTTTGTACATATTTTTTTAATTGCTGCGATTTGGGGCTTACTATATTGGATTATTGCAATTTGAGGCTTGAGTATGTGTGATCTTTCCAATTGGGGGCTTGTTTAAGTTTTTCTTCTTATAAAGGTGCTAAATTTAAGCTATTTTAGTTAAATGGTCTTTTCCATGTTAGATATAAATAAAAATCCTAGCTTTTAATTTCCAAGATTAAATCTTGAATGTGTTGTTAAATGAGTTGGTCTTAGTGATTGGATTACTAGTTGAGCTTAAATTATTTGGTCATGAATTGTTTAAAATTATGCCCTTTAGTCTAAAAATTGGGTTCTGATTTGATTGGTTGATGTCATTTAATATGTTTGCTAATTTTGATTTGTAAATACATGTTTTTGTGGATGCATATAGTTAAGGGTTGTGTCTTTTGATTGAATTAAGTGATTTAATGTTAATGTTTGGATTTTTCTTATGTTTAAACCAACTTGAAATTAATCTTTATGCTAATTAAACTTCATGAGCCTTTGATTGAATTGCCTTTGTTTTGGAATTGGAGATCTATGATTAAAAATGCTTGTCTTTTCATTTAAAAATGGGAATTTGATTAAGGAAGTGATTTTAAATTTGAAAATGGGAGCTTATGATGAAGATTTTGTTTGTGAGTTGAGTTTTTGAATGAATTAAGTGAGATTTGTTTACTTGTGATAACTAATGTTCTTGAGAATGTTGGATCCTAAATTTTGATTTCCAATTAAGCTAATCTTGATTTGGAAATAGGGTCCTAACTTAAAGTGAAGATTTTCTCAAATTAAAATTAGCTTGAGGATAATATGTAAGACACTTTGGGCTAATTTTAATTCTAAGGAAATTAAACTTGGAGTTAAGGACCTAGTTTCTCAAATGAAGATTAATTTGAAAGGAAATTGACAAGTTCTTGGGAATTAATCCCAAATTGAGAATTGAGATTTTTGGGGATTAAGAGCTAGTTTTCTTTAAGGTGATTTTCATTGAACTTCAATGTGGCTCATGATTTGTATGCTTGTTTGCTTAAAGCTTGATTTATCTCCATGATTATCTTAATTCCAATTTTAGAGTTATGGTTGCTACTTGGTGAATTTTGATCTTTGACTTGCCTTGTTGAGGTGTAAATTGTGATGTTTGTTTCCTGAACTTCACTGATCGTTTTTTTTAAATGTGCAGAAAGGTCCCCAGTTATCCAAGTTGACCCTTAGCTTTTAATTTCTCTAAGTTTAATCCAATTCGATTAAGCCTTGGTTTGTAATAATTAGTAATTAGTAGAAGTAGAATTTTACGATATACATGCATCATACATCACCTTGCTATTGAAATATATTAATATTCGTCTTTTGCTAAAATAAAAGGTCTCTCAGATAAATGTACTCGGGTACGAACTTCTAGGATCCCCTTTTAGACCAATCTTTTCCATAAATACCCCCATAATGATGGGAAGGGTCTATGGAATTGATTTCGGATAGACTTGTATTAATGCATATAACGAAAAACGATCCTTCATGCATGTTAAATGCCATTCATGCGAGTTAGCCAAATAAAAGTCAGTAAGCAATGATCTTTTACGATGACGGGTAGGTCCCAAGTAAATGTACTCGGGTACGAATTCTTGGTTCCCGCTCCGAGATTGGATTACCCTCGAGATACCCCCATAATGCGTGAGAAGGGTCTCAGGTTAATTTCAAGTATATCGTTGTTTACTAATTAAATAAACTAAAATATACCAGTACATGCATCATCTACATTCATTTTTCTTCCCTTTAAGATTAAGTATAATTAAGAAAATACAAAAAGATTATTTTTTCCAAAAGCATTTTTCAAAAGGCAAGTGTTCTCTTACTCACTTTCAAAAGAAATTAAAATTGGTAATCAAGAGCTTTTAAGATTTAAATAGAGGCTTTCAAATTCAAACCAGACTTAGTTTATCAACAGAAGATGAAAAAAAGATTTCCAAAACACGCCCCGACCCGGAAGACGAGCACGGACAACCGCTGTGGTACCTCAAAACACGTGCCGGCCGGTCACGCGTACCAAGGCTCCACGAAGCATCAATACCAGATAAAAACAGGGAAAACACAAATATAGTATAAATTTTAAAATAGTAAATGTTTTCAAATCAGAGTTAAAGCGGAATTATCAAAATCGAACACAGTAGTAAAAATGCTTCAAAATTTAATCGGAAGATAAATACTAATAGCGAAAATAGCAGAGTAGATGCAAATCGAAAACAAGGAGTGAAAGATATCATGAAAGAAAAAAACACTGCCAGTGGGACCCATCTCGTAGTGAGTAGTACCTCTGACACTAGGGATCACAGCCTACGCCACCGACTCGATCGTCAAAGGAAATGATAAGCCCTAACTACCCTGAAAACACAACAATTAATTGAGGGGTGAGTACACGAATGTACCCAGTGAGTGAGCCACCCTCAAAAGAGAACCAGAAGAGGGTGGGGTGCACTCACAACCAAAACAGATAAGAAAACCAAGTTATAAAAACATGGTTAGCAATAAAACAAGTACAAGAAATCATTTATCATTTTCATAAACAAATGGGCTGCCAATAAAACCCATTTGGAGTGACCTTGGCCCGAGTCAACCTCCGGAACCGTTAGGGGCATTTTCGTCATCATCAAATAACTAGTAAAAATATAATTTCTCTTATTTTTCCAAACAAGCCCGTTCCCTTGACGTTAGCTTGGGTCCGGTACTGCGTGGTGGCCGCAACACACCCAATTTAGCTCTCCCATGCACACGCCGAACCGATAAATAAATATGGTGTGTCGGGCCTGGAGCGACGAACCATGTGGATCCAAACTAAACTCATGGTTCGCCAATAAAATCTAACTACTAGCTAGTAAACCACCAAATCAGCCACACGTACTCCCTAGACTGCGTCCAGTCCACGAGTCCCCGTATGCTTACCGACAGTTCAAAACCATTTTCAAAGATCGTTCATGCACCCAAAACAATTTATTTAAAACCATCTATAAAATAATTTAATAAAATAGTTCCTCAACGGGTTAACCATTGATGACAGCCCACTCACAGTTCAGGGGACTCGTACACCCCCAAAGTCAATCCACTGTGAGTCTAGCCGATGTCTCGATCAGCGTCTCAGCCGTCTGATTGAGAAGCTCGTGCAACACAAGAAAATTATTAAAACCAGTATCATAATCAAAGTAATAAACTAGAACACTTAGATAAAACATAATAAAATCACAAGAACACATATCCCATACCCACGATCTATGTAGAGGATTTTAACGTATGTCATACTATGTTTCAGGACAAGTTTCAGAGTCAAAACACACTTTCTAAGGCTCATTTGATCATTTTAGGTCTACAGGGGCAAAACGGTAATTTTATTCGATAAAGGGCAAAACAGTAATTTTTTTCATGATAGGGGTACATTCGTCATTTTACCAATCAGGGGCATAATCATCAATTAGGATACTCATATTCGGAATCTACACAATTAAATTCAAAGTACAAGGTTAAAACTGTAAATTTAACCTTCTAAGGGTAAAATGGTAATTTATTCATTCTTAGGGTAAAACGGTAATTTTATGCCCATACGGATACAACGTACATATTCGTAAATCCTTACATGACCGAATGGGTCAAATTATTCAAATCTCATTTTTAGGGGCAAAGTTGTAGTTTTACCCTTTCGAGGGTAAAATGGTCATTACAGTTATTATATGTTCCATAACGTGCATACGAATTTATAGATATGGACGACATAGTCAAATTCTCTCATTTCCTCCATTAATGGTAATTTCGTAAGTTTGATGACTAAGGGGCATAATGGTAATATTGATAGGTCAAGGGTAGCACAATAATTTTACCCAAAAGGGTCTTTACGGTAGCTTTCCAAATCCTAAATATGCGATCTTAAAGTTTAATTATTTGTATGCGCTCTTAGGGGCAAAATAGTAAATTTGCCTATCAAGGGTATTTCGGTAATTTTACTCTCTCAAGGTACGGTAATATTCCTTACGTTGTTGACCGTAGTTGATCGGACTTGAAATCGTAGCTCAACGGAATATATAAGTACATTTTTACTAACTAGGGGTAATATGGTAATTTACCCACTCCAAAGGTAAAATGGATATTTTATGGTCCTACGAATATTACGGAGAAGCGCGAGTATTATTCGGATAAATTATCACAACCGATGTGGTTGAATTCTTTGAATTCCTCTTCAAAGGGTATTTTTGTAATTTAATATCTTAAGGACGATATAATAATTTTACTTGTCCAAGGGTAAAATGGTAAACTCACTTCTCAATATATTGGACCCAATTATATTTATATATTTTAAAATTTTCCTTTTTTTTTATTTCCTTATTTCTCCTTAATTTCCTTATTTATTTTATTTTATTTTCTTTTTCCTTTTCTTTTTCCTTTTCTTTTTTCTTTTTCTTTTCTCTTTTTTTTTTATTCTCATTTCCTGGCTTGGGCCTGGTGAGGCCCAAGCCTAGCCTGGCCCACGCGCCTAGGCCGCGCACAGGCCCGCGCGCAGGCCGGCCTTACAGGCCCCTTTTCCGTTTTTTTTTTTTTTTCTCTTCTTCCTCTTCTTCTCCTCCCATCCGGCAACCGGAAATATTCACCAGAATCTGGAAATTCCAGATTCCGGCAGCCCTTAAAATCACCCCTTTAACTTGATTTCTCGACAAATCTCTTCCCAATTTACTCCAAAATACCAAATTAAAGCATTACCCAAGCTTCCATACATCATTTCAACACCAAAATTCATCAATATCATAACAATCACTTCAATGTAAAGAGACCAACTTACCCATATAGATTTCAAAGCTCCATTTTTGCATTCCTTGCTCTAACCCGAAATTTTACCATGAGAATTGCTTCCAAAAACCTCCCAAAACATAATAAAGTTAAATTCCATCATGATCAAACTTAAAGTATCAAATTTCTTCTAAAAAAAATTGTTCCTTACCTTAACTAAAAACCCATCATAATCTCCATGGAATCCTAATATAATTACACCACTAGAGAGAGCTTGGAGTGTAGTTAGATTCTCTTAGTTTGCATGTTGATCTTGATGAGTGATAAGGAAACAAAATTTAGAGGGAGAGAGAAAGCATGTTCGGTTGAGGGAGAAGAAATAAAATCCAATTTTGGTGTTTTTACACCGTAAAGAAGAAAGGAAAACTTAATGGGTCTAATTATATTTCAAATGGCAAAATTGCATTATTGTCCCTATAACTTCCATTTCCTTCAATTTGGCTCAAACCTCTCAATTCAATCAATTTCATCCTTAACAATACCAATTTTAATTTCTAATTAAAATATAAGTTAATTCAATATTAGTTTAGGCTTCACATTTCCTTTTCCTTTATAACCCTTTCTAATAATAATCAAGATCAAAGATTAAAAGTAACCAACTTTTCTTTTCGACCCAGTAGATTTAGTGGGTCCATTGCCAAGCTTTGGACCTTACTCAGCTTAGGTGGCCTTTAGGTGACTAATCACACCTTAGAAAAAAAAGATTAGTGGCGACTCCTTTTTCAAAGTCATTTCGGCAGGGTTCCCCGGACCTGAACGTTTTTACAAATATAAGTACTAAATCAGTTATATGAATACTTTATGATAAATGTATAATTAGTAATTTGTTTTTTTTTACATAATGAGTAAATAATAATAATTAATTAGTAATTTCTTGACAATTTTTTCAATTAGGTTTTACTAGCGTACTAATAATCTCACCGGTAAGTGTTGCAATTTTATTTTCATTTTTATGGATACTTATATATATCATTAATTAATTTATAATTTTAATTGATGTAATGAAAGAACATAAATTTGGATATTATATAACCAATATTTATTTGAACACATATCCGCACTTCATAATTAATTATGTATTTAATATTTAATATTAATATATAAAGGGACACATATCAACTCTTTAAACTCGTATATACAGTTTGCTAAAATTCATCAGTAGTCGATTGTAAAATAAACCGAATAAAAAAGATATTAAATAACTTTAAGAATTAAACATTAAAAAAATTCAAGGCTGACCCAATTGATTCGAGTCCTAGACCCGAAAAATCCAAAACCCAAATGACCCAAAACCCAAGTGACCTGAGGCCAAAGTACGAACCCGCCTGACCATAGACCTAGCAGACCCGAGACCTGAATGACCTGAACCTAGATGAGCCGAAATCCGAATGACCCAAGAAAATTACCTAACTCATTTGAGCTAAAATCTGATGACTAGAACCCGAAACCCGTCAAAGAATTTAATTAAATTAATGGTTATTTAATTAATTTTAATATTAGACAAGCAGGGCGGCCTGCGCTTGCGCTACAGTCATCTTTTTATTAGGGCTATATTTTTTGTAGTTGTTTAAGTCGTTAGTAAGAAGATATTGCATTGGCTGTAAGTTAATCAGTTAGGAGAAACTCATACATCGAAACAAATAATGCGCATATATAAAGCAAAACACATGACCTCTCTTTCATTCAAAAAGTGCATTACCTAAATTCTACTCCGTCTCTAGGTAATTCATGAAAATAAAGCTAATACTCCACTCCTCCATCTCTAGATAATTCACCAAAATAAAGCTAATATTGATTGTTGCTTGAAATGTATGTTGATTATCTAAAAAAAACATAGTACGTTGCGCCATTTTTTAATCTTGATTGTAATTGTTAAATTAATGAACTCGAGTAGGTGGAAGAATTTGGCTTCTGCATAAGGAAGGCCTAATTTTTTGTAGTCAAGGAGCATGTATATATAGTTGTCGTAGGAAAATTGAATTAGTTGAGAGTATTTGCAGGAGCATATGTAAACACAATGCATCACAAAATGATTGTACTTAGCATTGACTAACTATGCTTTTGGAAATGTGGAAATAAACTAAACATAAGCAAATAATAGAAAGCTCAATAAAAAGGAAGTCGAATGATAAATAAAAAAAACTTTTTGTAAAATAAAAGAGGAATAAGGAAATGTTAAATTTAAATATCAAATAATATAATTAATAAATAAATCCAGATTTACCTCAAAATGTTGCGGTGAGAAGTGAAAGCTCCCCACTTTAGGTTATGCTATCCTAAGGCGCTACTATATTAAATGGAAGGATCTTATCAACGTCCACCTGGAAATTTTAGGAAACAGAACAAAGTCCATGTGAAACCAATTCAGAGAAATATTAGGGAAGAAGACGAAAGGAAAACAGAATTGGAATGTTAATAGTTTACCCATGAATCAATCATTATTGCAGATATATTTATAGTACCAACCCTTTGGAATTCCGGCAGAGGAGTTGAACTGGCAAATCCTAATATTCACACACAATTAATATGTAATTAAAACACACTTAATCATAAATATAAAAATAGTAAATAACAAAAAATGGCAGCAGGAAAAGTAAGGGAGGAAATTCATCGAGGGCCTTTTTAGTCACCCGAAAAATGAGAAAAGACAAAAAAAAAGGGCAAAAGGAGACACCACATTAATCTTCAATTTGGCCTTTAAGTAATTTCTATAGTTACTAAAAATAATATATAGTATATATTAGTTGATCAACAACTTTCAATTGCATAAATGAAACAGATTCATTGCGATTGATATATATATAGTAATAAAGACCTGATGGAAAGAACCTAGCTAGCAAAATATTATGTTGCTGCAACACGGGCTGCATATGATTATTTTTAATATATAAGATTAATTGAGACGTGTTGGGTCCAGATCATTTGGTTCAAAAAGTTGAAATCTATAAAAACTTATGCTCTAGTTTGGATTGATGTAAATTTGAGATAAATATTTCGTAGATTCAATTAAATGAAAATTAATAAAATTAAAAATTAATTGTATAATGGCAGTTCTTACAAATATGTTAGATAAATAAGGATATAATAGGCTTTTCAAAAGTTAAATAAGAGTATAATAGGCGTTTCAAAAGTTTTACAAAACTCGTACTTTTATATCATTCTATATATGTTCTTTCACTTCCACGTGCGTTGCATGTTACCCATTGTGTTTAAATTGAAAAATTAATAATTGAAATTAATTATAAGTAAAGCGGTCAAAACTTGATCTAAACTCGATAACACATTCAACTGACCGAACCCGATTTGATCAGAAAAAGTAAACGACCCAAAACTGTCCGATCCAAACCCGATAAACCCATAACCCGAATGATCCAAGAATATTTTAAACTAAAATTATATTTTATTCAATAAAATCAAAATTTTTATAATTTTGGCCATTCTAAATTATCATTTATTCAATAAAATTTATATTATTGTTATAATTTTATTAAATTTGCTAAACTTCATGAATATATATACTATATATTATTTTTAGTTACCAGGGAAATTACTAAAAGGCCAAATACATATACTATATATTATTTTTAGTTACCAGGGAAATTACTAAATGGCCAAATTGAGGATTAATGTGATGCCACTTTGTGGCTTTTTTTTTTGGTCTTTTCTCACTTTTCGGATGACTAAAAAGCCCCTCTATGAGTTTCCCCCCTTCCTTTTCCTGCTACCCTTTTTTGTAATTACTCATTTCCCTTCCGTAATTGCTTTTAATTAATGTCCCCCTTTCTTTTTTCCTCTCACCAACTCAGCTGCTGCTTCCTTTCAACCTCTCAGTGTTGATCAATCTTCAGTTTTGCCAAAAATCAAACATTTTATTACTCCCCTCTGTTTTCACCTTCACATCTCTTTTCTTTTTATTCTCCTTCCCCATCTCTTCACCATGGACCGTTCAATGTTTTTCCCTTCTGAATTAAACCACCATTTCTTCAATGCTTCTATTATTATCCAATTAACACCATATTCTATTACATCTTTACACTTCTTATTACTTACAAATAAAAGCATGTTGTTTGACCTTCTTAATTTTGCATGTCTAAAAAGTTAGCTTACAAAGATTTATGGCAATAGCAAGAGACAATATTAAAACTAATCCATTTACCTTATATAATTCAATCAATTAATCAAGCACCACTCTAGAACAAAGAATGTCCGTGGACCTTATATAATTGATTATATTAATATCCTTATTCAATCAGTTAATCAAGCACCACTCTAAAACAAAGAATGCCTGTAGCGCTAGCGCGGGCTAATATAACTTGTAAGTATTAAATCAGTTTTAGGAATAATTTATGATAAATTTATAATTAGTAATTTGTTTTTTTTTACATAATGAATAAGTAATAATAATTAATTACTAATTTCTTGACAATTTTTTCCATTAGGTTTTACTACTGTACTAATAATCTCACCGGTAAGGATTGTAATTTTATTTTCATTTTTATGGATACTTATATTATTAATTAATTTATAATTTTAATTGATGTAATGAAAGAACATAAATTTGGATATCATATAATCAATATTTATTTGAACACATACTCCCACTTCATAATTAGTTATGTACTTAATATTCAAAATTAATATATAAAGGGATACATGTCAACGTATATGCAGTTTGCTAAACTTCATCGGTAGTCGATTGTAAAATAAATCGAATAATAAAGATATTAAATAAATTTAAAAATTAAAAATTAAAAAATTCATGGTTGACCCAATTGATCCGAGTCATAAAGCCGAAAAACCCAAAACCCGAGTGACCTGAGGCCAAAACTTGAACCGGCCTGATCCTAGACTCGAGACCCGAATTACCTGAACCTAGAAGATCCGAAATTCGAATGACCCGAGAAAATTACCTGACTCATTTGAACTAAACCCTGATGACCCGAACCCGAAACCTGTCCAGCCCACCCAATTGACTCCTCTAACCTTATAAGTCGAATTAAATAATTGCATGTTACTCTTTTTTTTTTAAAAAAAAACCTTTAAATTCTTGTCATACACTCCAATACATTAAACTACCAATACACACTCTAAAAATTGAAAAAGATCAATCACAATAATTAAAATTTTAATAAATTTTAACATAATTATTTTAAAAAAATTAATTGATGATTAGACAACTTATTTTAACTTTTAAACTTGATAATAATACTTTTATTAGTTTATATCATAAAATTGAAATCGGTCCAGAACTATCAAAAGGTCTCTAATTTTTTAAAATTAAAATGGTAAAATAAAATATTTTAAATTTAATTAAATAAAAAATAGAGTTTTTAGCAGAATAACTGTAAAAGTTTATTTCTAACAAAAAACTGTACACGTACTTATATATATATATATATCTTTATATTATATAAGTCTAAATTTCAAAAACCTTGACCTGAAATATCTAAAATACCTTTTTAAATTTTTAAATTTTAATTATATTTTAAAGATTAATATGTAATCTATCAAACCAGATTTCATTTCCATATTAAAAAAATTGACCTGAAATATCTAAAATACCCTTTTAAAGTTTTAAATTTTTTTAATTATATTTTAAAGGTTAATATGTAATCTATCCAGCTAGATTTTATTTCCATATTAAAAAAGTCTAAAATAATAACAATTATTTTTACGTTAAACAACTTATTATTATAGTTATTAAAATTATTTTTAGTTACTCCATATCATTACGTTTTTCTTTCCATATTACAAAATCTAAATAATAGTAACAATTTTTTTTACGTTAAACCTCTTATATATACTATATATTATTTTTAGTGACTATGAAAATTACTCAAAGGCCAAATTGAGGATTAATGTGGTGTCTCCTTTTGGCTTTTTTTGGTATTTTCGCACTTTTCGGGTGACTAAAAAGGCCCTCGATAAATTTCCTCCCTTACTTTTCTTGCTGCCTTTTTTTGTAATCTACTATTTTTATATTTATGATTACGTGTGTTTTAATTACATATTAATTGTGTGTGGATATTAGGATTTATCGGTTCAACTCCTCTGCCGGAATTCCAAATGATTGATGCTATAAATGTATCTGCAATAATGGTTGATTAATGGGTAAACCATTGACATTCCAGTTCTGTTTTCCTTTCGTCTTCATTTCTATTTTGGTGGGTTTCTTCTTCCCTAACATTTCTCTGAATTGGTTTCACATGAACTCCGTTCTGTTTCCTAAAATTTCCAGGTGGGCGTTGATATCCTTCCATTTAATTTAGCAGCACCTTAGGATGACATAACCTAAAGTGGGGAGCTTTCACTTCTCACCGCAACATTTTGAGGTAAATCTGGATTTATTTGTTGATCATATTATTTGATACTTAAATTTAACATTTCCTTAATCCTCTTTTATTTTACAAAAAAAAGAAAAAATAGTTATCATTCGACTTCCTTTTTATTGAGGTTTCTATTAGTTGCTTATGTTTAGTATATTTCCACATTTCCAAAAGCACAGTTAGCCAGTGCTAAGTACAATCATTTTGTGATGCATTGTCTAAATTACATATGCTCTCAACTAATTCAATTTTCCTACGACAACTATACATGCTCCTTGACTACAAAAAATTAGGTCTTCCTTATGCAGAAGCCACGTTCTTCCACCTACCCGATTCTATTAATTTAACAATTACAGTCAAGATTATAAAATGAATTTAACAATTGTAATCAAGATTAAAAAAATGACCGCAGCGTACTATGTTATTTTAGATAATCAACATACATTTCAAACAATAATTAATATTAACTTTATTTTGATGAATTATCTAGAGATGGAGGAGTAGAATAATAGCTTTATTTGATGAATTGCCTAGAGATGGAGTAGAACTTAGGTAATGCACTTTTAGAATGAAAGAGAGGTCATTTGCTTTGCTTTAAATATGCGAATTATTTGTTTCGATGTATGAGTTCTTCTAACTGATTAACTTACAACCAATGCAATATCTTCTTACTAACCGACATAAACAACTACAAAAAAATTTAGTCCTAATAAGAAAATGACTGCAGCGTAAGTGCAGGCCACCCTGCTTGTTATTATAATTATTAAACTTCTTACTATTATATTAATTATTATTATAAAATTATTATCAATTATATGATCATTACGATTTTTCTTCTTATCTTTTTTATGTATTTTTTCTTCATCTTTTCTTAGATAATTAAGACTATTTTGAAGTTCATTACATATAATATTGTTTTCCAATAATTTGAAATATTTAAAGTGTCATGGTTTTAGTTCTAGCCAAATCAAGTCGTTTTTTTTTTCATTTTTCTACCAGATCCCAAAAGCTTATTTTATTTGCATAATAAAGTAAAATTCAAAGATGATAAATAATTAACAGCGAATATTTTCATACAAAAAGCAGAAAAGAGTCCTTAAGAATTAACTAAAAATTATGTAAATATGATTTTTCATCTTAGAATGTAGACGACCCATTTTACAAACCCCATAAATAAAAAATCCAAAAACTATTTTGAT